>BPLR01010084.1:0-102763 GCA_021605095.1 Caerostris extrusa
TGTAAACGTGCCTTTTATAACTCCATGCTGCTATCACCCAGCCTTAGCGAGGGGATTATATGGTATAATAGCCCTCTCCGTTCATTAAAGAAGGTTTCAGTTTGGAACTGCAAAGAAATTTGGGGAAAGTAACATTTAATAATGGGTCTGATGGCCGAGTGACTTTCGTACGCTCCTGGAGCTCCGTGCCATAAGTTTTCGGATTCGTGTCCCGGCAGTTACCATGGATGTTTGTGGCTGGTTCCGGAATCTACTTTTAAACCTTGAGGTCTCGGTCTCCATGTGACTAACTTCTACTATTACCCCACACCACATCGCTGTGCCTGGAGCTGAAGTCGCTCCTTTTACAGTTTTGGGAATGATGTAGGTGAAAGAATTTTGGCTATGCTTTCTGTGACGCTCTTTCATATTAAACAAGGACCGTATGGCTTAAAAGTGGGTTCGAAAAGACTACAAACATCTATGTCACCGCCGGGACTGGAACCTGAAAACCTGTGGCAACGAGGAGCCAGAGATGCTAGAGATTTTTGCGTAGGCAGGTCTGATGCGACTATGGAAGCGTGGACGTAGAGTTTTGATAAGCCTATCCCTGCAAAAAGAAAGGCATCCACTTTGTTTTGGAATCTGCCAGAAGGTAGACGGCCAACATGAGTCGAGCGCTTGACGCGGAGCTGTGGTGCCGGGAGTTGAGTTAATTGTTTAAGTAGCATTTAAAGGATGCCGAAACTTAAAGTTTAGATCTTGCCAGTGGTGAATTGAAAGAAGGAAACGGATTGAAAAAATGAAATAGATGGGAGTATGTTAAGATTCACAATAGATTGACAGAAAAGAGAATGAGAAGAAATTAGATGGTTGTTAAAAATTACGCATTCAAATTGGTTACTTGAAAGAGTCTTTTTAGCGAGTAGAAATGAAATAATTGTAGATAATAGGAGTTTTTGCATACCGTATTTTTTATTGTCCGATATTTTTTACTATCTCGCCAGCGCTGCATGCTCATAGGGAAATTACGCATGCGTATCTAGTAATAATGTTTCCCTATGAGCATGCGCGCTAGGAGAAAAAAATATCGGACGATAAAAATACGGTACATCAAGAAACTCTCTAATTAAAAAATTCAAACGAGATCCTCGGTAAGAGAGAACATATAAAACAGGGGTGGCCAACAAAAATAATCTTGCGGGCCACTTGGGAAAGCATCGTAACTCCGCAGAACCGCCTATAAAATGATATATCCCCCTATTAGATTTAGACTACTACTAGAGACATTTTTTTAGTAGTGGAAAATCGAAACATAATGAGCTATTATCAATGTGTTTACTATTATTCTTACTTGTAAACACAAGGCTAATATAATAATAAGGCTACTAAACGCATATTGTAAGAAATATATAACACTAAAAAGTGAAACATAAAAAATGTATAAATATAAATGAAATAAGAAATGAAATTATTAAAAGATATTTATTTTACCAATGCGACATTTGTTTCTCACTTTTCGCTTTTTAAATCGATGCGCGCGCATCATGAGTTCACAAGAATATAATTTAATTATTCTGCGAACTCATACATGAAACTGGGCAATATCTGTTCTATATTCGCAAGAAAATGATTTTAAAAATCGAAGTTAACTTTTCGCAGCTAAAATTTTTGACTATAAGAGACGGCGAATTTTTTGACTAAATATATGCACACATAATGTATTTTTTTAATGCATCGGTTTTCACTACTTTGGCCATTCTAAAATAATATATTTTGTAAAAGTGTTGACCACACATGTCACGGGCCAAAAAATATTCAAGCCACGGGCCGTGCGTTGGCCACCCTGATATAAATCATTCGATTCAAAGGTTGTTGTAAATGAAAGTGTTTATTTCCCACCCAATTTTTAATTCAATGCAAGTACCAGAAATGCCTTTACATTGTTTAACATTAAAAATAGGATCAGTTGAAAATTTAAATTCTCAGAGATTGTGTAGTAACGGAACGAGAATACCATTCAACAGTTATCAAACAATGCAAATAAAACGAAAATAACGTGAAGGCAAAAGATTAAGGAGAAACGGTATTTATTCCCAGGATTCCTCTCGTATCTACCGAATTGCAGTATCAATGCAGAAAACTGCAATTTCAGTAGGATTAGCATTTAGTATCACTATAAATAAAGCACAAGGACACACGATTTAATTTTTAAAAGAAATCACGCTTTTCTCACATTCATTTACATGCAGCTTGTTGTAAAGTGGGAAACCTAAAAATTTATATATCTACTCGCCAAATAATAAGATGGCAAATGTAGTCCATAAAAAAAGTATTGTAACGTGAAAATAAAATTAAATAAAAAGCTGATTTTTTGTCCCACTAAATTAAATACAACTGTATTGAGGAAATGATGGTTTAGTTTAACTTAATATTTTATGTATTTTAAGGTTTATTATCAAGTGTGAACATGATGTTGTCCTTGTTAGGGGGTCCATGACGTTATCGGAAAATGAGGGTCAAGCAAATAAAACTCCATTTCGAATTTTGGCCGAAGGAATTTTGTGGAGAATTTGGCTTTTATTTGAAGTGTTTTGTCGTATGGTTTTGAAACACTTTTCACGTCTTGGCTGGGATTTTAAACATTTGTATATCCAAGGGCTATACTATAAGTGTTCGTAGTGATCAATTCCTTATTGAAGTTTCACATTTATCCCTTTTTTGGCATTTTCCCGCGCCTATGAAGCTGTATAGGGCTTCTTATTGTATATATTGGAATATTTCATTCATGACTAGAATTTTCAAACTTTGATATAATCTTTTGGCTATTGTTTGTGATAACATTTCTAGTAGAATTAGGAATACTTCCTTCTTCATTTACGACGACACCTATCTTACTTTTTGTAATACTTTTTCATCCGTTCTCGAATGTTCATACATGATAGTTGAAATTTGCCGAGCAGATTTCAGTTTTTTTTTTGATTATTTTTTTAAATTCGCATTTGATAGGTGCTCGCTGGAGTTGTACGAGCGAAACAAGAGTAACTCCAGCTAGTAACAAATAAATAATACGGAGTAAAAAGCTTATCGGGCCTGAATGGCCGAGTGTCTAGCTCTCTGGCACTCGGTGCCACAGGATTCGAGTCCCGGTAGTGCCATGGATGTTTGTAGTGTTTCGAATCCACTTTAAACGTAGTTCCCGGTCTAATAGGATTGTAGTGTGTTGTCTTGAGGTTTAGTCAGTCTTCATCCCTCGTGATTTCTCGCTAAAAGTGAAGCTGCATGTTTTTCCTTCACCAGGGAGATTAATAACAGCATAATAATAGTACATATTACTTAGTTATATTTGTTTGTTAACTTCTTGTTTATATAACGATAGAATAGTATAATTATTTAAAAAATATGCTACAGCCCATTCTTATAGCATTGCCTGAAGCCCCAATGGCTCATTGAGTAAAAACATTATCAAGTTATTCTTCTGTTAATAATTGTAATAGTTTAATTAAGTAATTTAAAAAAGAAAAACTAATTTAATTTAATATTTTCTTCCTGTACATCGGTAATGTGGAACTAATATAGTTAAAATAATTGACTCGTGTGAGGATTATATGTCACTAAATAAAATTAAAATATTACGTAGATCGAGACAATGCATCTCAGTAAATAGTGATTGTCAAATATTGTAGCAAATCATTTGCATTGTAAAAAATCATTTGCAAAAGAACATGATGGCGGTTAGCGTTCTGGCCCTCGGTATCACAGGTTTCGGGCTCGAGTCTCGGGCGTGCCATGGACGTTTGTAGTGGTTCGGAATCCATTTTAAACTGTAGATCTTGGTCTAATAGGATCGTAGAGCATTGTGGGGTAATGTTGCTCGCGTCTGTAGCCTATCTTCAAGCTATACGTGCCCCTGGGGTGGTGCTGTGTAAGTAACAGCGGTGCAGCCCTTGCTTATGGCATAACGATAACTGTCTCTGTATCGCCAATTGAATTAGAGGGAAAAAAAATCATTTGCAAAATTATTGAAAAATTAGTTGCAAAACCTTTTTTTTTTTTTTTTTTTTTCACCTAGTTTGCAATAATTGATAAAAAAATATTAACATTTCTGATATTTAAGCGGTTCTTTTTCCTAATGATATATGGAACATGTTTGCTCAAATGAAAAGAAATTGAAAAAAAAAAAAAATTTTTTTTTTAACTTAATTTTATAATAAAAATGTCCTACGAGTTGCTAGAAAAGTTACGAATCCGAATTAAACAGTAGAAATGTTTGAAGTCTTATTTTGTCTGTTAAAAATGCAGCATACTATCTTATTCTGAAAAAAAAAAAAAAAAAAACGTTTCGGAACAGACTTGATAGCTTTTTTTTTTTTTTTGAAAATATTAATATAAATATTATAGGTTTTATAACAATTCAACCTTGTATCTCGATAATAATCTTTTAATAACCCTTATTTATATCTAGCCGCGAGAAAAACAAAAGCAACAGTATGCTAATCGATGCCTTAATTTGAATCCTTGTGTGTGATCCGCGTGATCCAGTTTCTTAATGAATCGCGCATTTAAAGAACTTTTGAACGAATCACAAATTAAAGAACGGATGACATTTGTGTCTGGCAAGAAAAGTTTATTGTTTGTGTGCCTCGGGTATTTCGTGCCTGTCAAGATCCATAACATACAGTGAAGGTCGGTCGTTTTAGAAAGCAGACAGAAATGACCTGGAATTCTTGATGGAAATTGATTGGTTCGGGGCGGTGTGTGTCGAAAAAGGAATAGTTAGATGGATTTTGGGAAGATTTCGAAACTAAGTGATTAATTTTTATGATTTTTAAAAAAAAATTGCGTTAGGATTTAAAATATCAAAAAACTCCTCAATAAGATTAGGCAATAGTTTGACAATAAATCATGAAGTTGATTCATTTTTTTTTTTTTGAATTTTTGCTCTAGTGTAATGAAACGTTTTGCAGTAGATAAAATATCTTTACAAATAAAGATACTAGATTAAAATATTATACTAGAGTAAAATATTACAAATACTTACAAATTAAATGATGGTGATACTGTTCGGTATAATCTTGGATAAATTTGGCATACTCCAATAACTTTCAAGGATTTATGATGCCAAAAAATATTAAATGATATGCTTTTTTCAATTCCTTTTATTAGTTCACACTCTCCCTATATATATCTTGTTCAAATTTTCAATCGTTCAAAAATACTTTTTATTCATCCACTTGAGTTCAAATACATTTTATTTTGGAACTTGTAGTGGATGACACTGACGTTAATACAGTTTGTTAAAAATATTAATTCATTCATTAAATTTAATGAAATAATTTTAGTTTTTTAGATATAAGTTGCATATATCTACCCATAGAGGGCGCCAGATAAACTTAAAAAAAAAAATGAATGAAAATTATTTATAAAGGACTTTTTGCAATGGAGTGAAAAAAAAAGTAGGAATTGACATTAAAAAAATTATTTTTTATATTACTTGTTTCTGTGATGGATTGTGTCGGGTGGCCTCCCGTGGCCTTCTTCCTTACTCCTCTGTCATTGTAAAAAAATGGACTTTAAACATTTTTTTTTTATATTACTTGTTTCTAGTGAGCACCGTAACAAACGTCCCTATATAAAAAAAAGAAGTAACAAATAAATAAATAAAAATGTTAATGATCTTAAAATTAAATTTTAAAATATTAATCCTTAACATGCAGATGGTTAAGTGGGTGCCAGATTTTAGGGTACAGGTTGACCAACTCGATTGCAAATGGATGTAATTGGGCTGAGATACTTGCAGCTTTATTGACACAGGCACAAGCACCACACATATGCAATTAGACACATACACTATTTGAAACATTTATATATTCATGAAAATACTCCACTTCTAAGCCGAAAATCCAAAAACTCGACTATGCGCAGAGTACGCGAAATATAATTCATCACCAGGGTGACAGTTTGTAGGCCAACAGACCATTTCTCCTGAATGCTACAGGAGGCGCTCTTGCCAATGGAGAAAGCATGGTTACAATGTATATATAGATATATATATGCTGCTTTTGTATGTAGTTAAGACTCATCATTTGATTTACGATTTGCTAGACAAATTCCGTTTGATATGCGATCTTCCTTTGAAATTCGACTTTTGGGTGTTAAACTCTTTGCCAGATGGACGGATGTCAAATTTTCCAGAGATGCATCATCTCAAAAAAGGCCAAACAAGTCGTAACTGCATTATTTGAAGTTTTATCTTAAACTTCCTATTTATTAAATATATTATTTTAATATTTAATTCCTGAGCTATGGCTCTAATTTAATTATCTCTTTTATAATAACAACTATTATTACTAAAAATTTTCTTTTATGCAAATACCTTTTATGAAGTTTAAAATTAATTAATTAAGCAATAGGAGGTGTAGGGAGAAACTTTCACCCTTGGAACTCCTTCAACTTCAACTACCTTTGCCTTTGTCACATTAAAACAAATAATTGCAAAGTTTTTGGACTGATTCTTTGGGCAGTTGTTTGGACAATTCTTTCTATAATCAAGCTATATCGTATGAGTTTTACCAATTTTTTCACATACTACCCGTAAATGCGGGGTAGCTATTCCAAAAGTTCTTCTCCGTAGGTAATGAACACTCCGTTCATGGTTTTATGGTCTGTTCTTAGTATATAAGTGGAACACTAAGTTCATTGATGTACAATAACAAAAATAATAATTAATAATAAAATAATTAATAATAATAAGTATAAAAAAAATGTTATTTGTATTAACTTCTAGTTCAGTTTTCAACTAAAACATGTTTTCGTACTTAAACCGTTTGCTTTTTGTCTTATCATTGGATGAAGTTATTTGTCGATAATTATCTACGTAAGGATTTGGACAGTTTACGAAGTTGCATCAAGATAGTCAAGATAGTTGCGTCAAGAGTCAGATGTTTCTTTTTTTTATTCTGAATTTTTTTTTTTATTTGGAATTGTTTTTTTATGCACTTTATTTCAATCGTGTTCTGATTTAAAACATGTAAATGATAACAGATACAAATAATGATTAGTTTAACAATAAATCATTTTTCTGATTAATTTTTCACTAATTTAAAAAGCTTCAATCTCATTAATATTTAATTTTTTTTACTCTAATTTTCAATTAAATTCTAATGTTCATTTCTAATGTTAATGTATATAAATAAAACGTTATCACAGACAAGAATATATTAAAGAGGTCATTGTAATAAACGAAACCAATTAAATTTATTTGCTCTTTTATTTCATGTGATTATGTAAGCCAAAGTTCTTTTGTAACTCAGCGTTAACTGTGATAAGATAGAAAATCAATTCAAAGGGATTCGTGTTTGGAAAGTGATACATGATAACAATAGTATCACAGTTGCAATTTTATTTCCTATGCTATGATTGTTTACTTTTTTGCGCCAAGTTTTACGCCAAAGTTGCTAATTTTTGGCGCTTTCTTTTTTATTTATTAAAAAACATGCGGTTTTTTAAGAATTATTTAATGGAACTAATGAAAAAAAAAATTTCTTACTACTTCTTAGTCTTTTTTTCTTCTTCTTTTTTTTTTTTTTTTAAAGTAAGCAATTATATTTTTTATAAGTACTTTATTATTTTATTAAATCATTTAATTTCCATTAATCATGATCTTTCAATTTCAAATATGAAATATCATTCCAAATAATAATAATAATAATAAATGCATGAAAGCAAAGTTATGTTAAATTATATTTTTATGCAGATTTTGTCAATTTTGTGAATATACTCTATCATCATCATAACTGGCTCGACAGCCCGTTATGGGCCTTGGCCTTCTTTAAAATATTCAGCCAGGCTGTTCTCCCTTGGCCGTGGACCTCCAGTTTTTGATCTTAATGACATTAAAATCAGAGTCTAAACAGTCGACCCATTTTCTTTTCGGTCTTCCCCTTGGTCGCTGTCCAAAAGGGGTTACATTGAAAACCTTCAAAGCAGCTCTATCACTTTTCATTCTCATGAGACGACCGGCCCATCTCATTCTGTTCAGTTTAATAAATTTTAGAATGTCCACATCTCTGAAAAGTTTGTAAAGTTCAAAAATTGTACCTTCTTCGCCAATTCCCATTGTCACTGATACCACCAAAAATAGTTCGTAGCACTTTTCTTTCAAAGATTGCCAACATTTTTTTCTTCTCTTGCTGTTAGTGACCAGTGTTAGTTTCAGACGCATATGTTAATACTGGCCTTATGAGAATTTTTTTACAGTAAAATTCTAGCCCTTCTTTAATCAGGTGAGATCTTAATTGGCTTCTAAGACCAAATACGCAGCGATTGGCAGTAATAATTCTTTTTCGGATCCTGGGGCTAATTTCATTTTGGTATTCTATCTCAGATCCCAGGTAAGTAAATTTTTAACATTTGCGAATCTATGTTGCGAAGATACTACATAGATTTATAAATTTATACTATATAGATTTATTATATAGTATAATATTAGTATTTATTAGATACTATATAGATTTATTTTGTAGAGTACAAAGATAATTCGCAGAAATATACAAGCATATAATTTATCTATCGTACGATTCATCCGTACTGAAAAAGCCCAACAAAATCAACACATATCAGAAGTGAAAAAATACCTTTCATAAATTAAGCATGCAAATCCCACAATTGTGCTGAATATTTTATCAAAACAAGTGATACCCTATGCCACTAAATTTGTTTTTTTATAACGATCAACTTCTCCAACCCATAAAAGCGGAAGTGAGTAATATATGTAAACATACTTATTTAAAGTATGTTTACATATGTTACTCACTTCCGCAATTTTAGTTGGGGGCAAACAATTGACCAAGTTAGGACAGATATAAATTACTCACAGGAAAAGGATAATGTCGACACAAGAATGGAAGATCATGTTCTTTTATTTAATGCGTGCATTTTAACATGAGATCATTTGCGACAGTAATATAGCATTACTCATATATATATATATATATATATATATATATATATTCCAAAGTGGAAGAGCTCCAAACTCATCGCAGATCTGACATTTAATTTAATTTATTTTTTTTTTTTTTTGTTTAATTTTATACACTTTTAGTGCCTTTAGCGTTTCAAAAGCTATGTGTAATGAACATTATCTGAGATAATGACAGGGGTGATAAATCTTTTGATAATAGAAAAGAGGAAAACATTTTTACGCATTAAAATAAAAGAATCCAATGGGAGATTTTTGTAATTCAAATGAGAAATTGGAATGTTCCGGTGTCGATAAAATCCGACAGCTTTGCGTGTTATCTGAATACATGCAATACTGAATTCAAACAAGATAAGTACTGAATTTCACATATGAGCTTGTACAAGAAAGAAAAATCTTTACATAAAATCTGCAGAAATTTCCCATTATATGCATTACCAACTTATGCATTATGTAACAAGTTTTTTGGATTATGTTAATTATTGCAAATGTTTAATAATCCGTTACAAATTTATGTTATCAATTATTTAAATATAATTTATTTGAATTAAGATAACACACAAAGTTTTCTCATTTGAACTACTGGAAAAGTCAAACTAAATATTTAGGAATTAATCCGGACCAGCATTTAACTTGGAAACAAAATTTTCTATAGATCAAAATTAAATATCGTATTGCCCTCAGAAAACTATCCACTTATAAATAAAAATTCTACGATGTCCAGGGATAACGAAATTCTTTTTTATACTGCTATGCTTCGCCCAATTCTAACGTACGCTTGCCCGTTCTGATCTTATGCAGCTAAAACGCTTGAAGCTTCACAAAACATCATTATCCGCCAAATGACCTCTGCTCAATGGTTCATGCGCAATTCTGATATCTATAAAGTTATTAACATTCCTTCTTTTAAAAAGATTTTTTAAACACATCTCTATTAAATTTTTTGACCCGCTTATGAATCATGAAAATACTGCAATCCAGAATATTGACTCTTACGTTCCCAATTATGATTTAAAACGTCCGAGCAAAATTTTAATTTAATTCTTAAATATTCTTTTCTTTTATTATTGCAAGTCAATTTTATTATATTTGTAAATATTGTTGGTGTTCTAATGCAGCTGACAATACAGAGACAATTAATCTTAATGCCATAAGCAAGGGCTGCACCACTGTTACTCATTTAGCACTATCCAGTTGCGGCACCTTGTAATCAGTCTTCGGGCGGGGCGTTATCCATTTCTGAATTTAGCACTATCCGTACGTGTAGCTTGAAGATGTTCTACGGACGAGAGTAACACTACCCCTACAACGCTCTACGGTTTTATTAGACCGGGACCTACGGTTTAAAGTGGATTCCGAACCACACACAAACATCCATGGCACTGCCAGTAATCGAACCCGAAACCTGTGGTATCGAACGCTAGAGCGATATTCACTGGGTCATAAGGCCTTTATATTTGTAAATGTTTTCTGGGCAGTTTTTATCGTTTCAACTGTATTTACCCTGTCCTATCGATGATGGAGCCACCAGAGGCTAAATAGATCCAAAAGAATGCGTCAACTGTCAAACGTCATTTGAATTACAAAAATCTCCCAATTGTTTTTTTTTTCAATTCCTACTATTAGTTCACACTCTCCCTATATATATTTTTTTCAAATTTTCAATCGCTCCTAAAATACTTTTTATTCGTCCACTCAAGTTCAAATACATTTTTTTTTTTTTGAACTTGTAGTGGATGACACTGGATCTTAATACAGTTTTTTCAAATATTAATTCATTCATTAATTTTAGGTTTTATTTAGATTTAAATTGCGCATATCTACCAATAGAGGGCGCCAGATAAACTTTAAAAAAATGGATGAGAATGATTTATAAAGGACTTTCTGCAATGCAGAGAGAAAAAGTAGGAATTGACCTTTTTAAATTTTTTTTTTTATATATTACTTGTTTTAATTTGTTCATTGGTTAAAGCCAAAAATTGGGGTTTTTCAATAAAAGATTAATTGTTTCAATTTAGTTCAATGAAAATACATGTTACCTCAATTGGATACAATACCTTTTAGAATCATCGGGAGTAATGCAAGCAAAAAAGAACACTTAACATTTCTCACACTCAATTGATGATGGTAATAAAAAGAAATGTAGACTAATCACTTAACGTGTTCAGTCGTAAACAAAACTCGGGTTTGAACTCGTTTCTTAATTGTAACGAAACGAAATAGATTTGCATATATTAACAGATTTTTTTTCTTGTTCAAACTGATAAAAGTTATAAGTTCAAATGAAATCCTTACGATGACAGATACTTAAAATCCAAATTACCGTGAAGAAAAAAAAAAAGGTTTTCCTAAATAAAAACAATAAGTTCTTTAAGCGATAAAATCATTTCGTTTTTTTTCTAATAAGGCCACGTTAAAAACTAGTGAATATTTTTTTATTCTGA
Organism: Caerostris extrusa; assembly: GCA_021605095.1. Lineage (NCBI taxonomy): Eukaryota > Metazoa > Arthropoda > Arachnida > Araneae > Araneidae > Caerostris > Caerostris extrusa. The sequence continues at coordinate 11,404 of BPLR01010084.1, forward strand.
TGTTTTTTAAAACTAATTGCAGCATTGTATTTGCTCTATAAAAGCCAAGTTTTCAATTTTTATATGTGTAAATCAAACCATTTTTTATTTATTTTTTGCTTTTCTCTTGTATATTTTATAATTTAAAACTTCACCACTGATAAATCAAAAGAAATTAAATTATTTTATGGATACATTAAAGCTCTGTTTATGAGTAACAATAAAAATAAAAATTTTTTTTTTTCAGTTTTTATAACAAATTTGATAGAATAAAAGTGACGCAAGCTGTAATAATTTGTTAACGTACTTATTTCGAAATCAATGTATTTTTTATGTATATGTTGTTAATTTAAAGGCATTTCAAATTTAAACAATTAAATTTAATGATTTTTTAATGTTATTAATTTATCATTGAACTTTTTATGCATAAAATATTGTATTTTTGCTAATTAAGTGCTTTAATAAGACCTGATGGCCAATTGGCAAGGCATCTGGTCTTTGGTACCTCATGCTTCAGGTTAGAATCTGACGGTAGCTTGGATGTTTGTGAGTGGTTCGGAATCCACGTTAAACTGTAGGTCCTGATCTAATTAGCATAAAAGTGTGCACAAAATGACAGTTGAGCAACAAAACCAAATGAAATTAAACCGTAGATCCCTATCCAATATGATTATAGAGGTTTCAGCATAAGGCTGACAACCCTACCCCCCGTAAAAAAAAAACATCTACTGTCTAAAAATCTACCAGTAGGCAGACGGCCTTGGGACTGTTGCACCAATGAAGATGAAAGAAATGCTTTGAGGAAAGCTAAGAGATGATTGGTTTTAGTGACATTGAGTAATAAACTTTTCTGGGATTTTTTTGCATTTTAATTTTTGCAATCTTTATTGATATTTTCCTCCAACAAAACTTACCAAAGTAAAATATACTGCGCTAATTATTGAAATTGTGAAAAACAGAATTAAATCCACCAATATAGAAAAAAAGATTTTTTCTCAATTACTTTTATGAATTCGATTATTAATTTTTATGAATTCAATTTTATGAATTTACTCAATTATTTTTCTTATATTTTTAATGCATATATATGCTATATTTAATGTATTATAACCCTGCGTTGTCTTCAATTTACTCTTTTATATCAAAGAGATAATTTAGTAAAAGAGATAAAGCTACTTTTTTATTGCTAGCAGGGATGTCAGCAAAAATATATTTAATGTGAATAATGAATCAATAAGTTGTTTATTTAGATATACTAGTGTATATATATATTCGAAAATGTTTGGGTTCAAGTTCCAATACTTTTGTTTATTTTATTATGATTAATATTTTAATTAGCAGAAATTACATAATTATCGTGCAAGTTATATTTATTTAGCAGTTAGAACCTGATAGTAAAAACATTCCTTGTTTTCCCTTTGTTTGCAAACAAGTATAAATGTTTTTCACTCCCAACTCTAGGAATTGCCACGTATAACTGACCATGGCTAAAACAATCCGATCTCAAATCAGCGACCTGATGGCCAATTGACGTTCTGGCTTTTGGTACCATAGATTTCAGGTTCGAATCCTAGCGTGGGCATGGATGTTTGCAAATAATTCGGAATCCATATTAAACTGTAGGTCATGATCTAATTAGCATGAAGTGTGCAAAAAATGACCGTAGAGCGTCAAACCGAACCGAATCATCGCAAAGAATTTGTACTATCATGCAATTTGAAATATTTTAGTTATTACTTTTTTTTTAGGGATGAAATCTGGAAACTTCTATACTTTTTTTCCATTATTGAATTCAAATTGTATTACATTGGCTTGGCGTGATTTAGCCCAACGAAAAGTGAGGCAGCCATTAATATGTAAGTATTATTTTTTTTTTTGTATATATATTTTGTAAATGTAGTAAATTATAATATATATATATAAGTGAAGATGTAGATTTTCTCTTTATAAAGCTTAGCTTGTATGATTAATAGATGGAATTGTGTTTTTATTTCTAAATGATCAAAGGCTTTGAATGCAGGAAAAACTCTCAAATGAGAATATTAGAAAAAATAGTAATTTTGTTGATTTAAACAGCCAATTTTATTATTTAATTTATGAAATAAATATTGGTGAAATTACATTAATAAATATGTATATGATTAATAAAAGAAAATTTTTTTTTTTCAAATGACTAAATGTGATATTTAGATGCATTGAATTTTTTTATTCATTCAAATTAACTGACACTTATTTTTGACAAGAAAGATTTGATAAATATTTTTATAATTTTTTTGGACATAAAAATTAAATGTTGTATAATGTTATGAATTTTTAAAACATAATTTAATTTTTTTTTATATACTTCTAAATCTAAAATTTAATTTAAAAATTAAATTTAAATTAACTCTAAATTAATTTCAAAACATTAAAAAATTTTAAGTTTCATTAAATAATTTTAAGTTACCATTAAAAAAGTACTCATCATGCCAATAGTACTTTATTTGAAAATTAGCAAGAATGGTTGAATTGCGCTATTCTATTTAATTCAAGAAGCTTTAGAACCCAAAAGTACATAACATTGTTAATAATATATATATATTATTTCAGTTAGTCAGAAAATATGCAGTCCATATATGAGAATGCTGTTATTGAGAAGTATTTTATAACTAGTAAACAATAATCTGATTTCATGATCTCTTAAATTTTTCAGGACTTTTGCCTTTTAAATTTCATTTTATAACCAGTAAACTATAAATCAAACATGTAAAATTCAGTAAAAGATCTCAGATTTAAATCTTTTTTTCAGACTTGATTTTGCCTTTAAATTTCATTTCAGAAAGGCTAGACATTCAAAATGTAGTAATATTATTATATTATATATAGCAACTTTGTGACACATCATTATGTAAAATGGATGGAGGTAAAAGGAAATTAGTAATAATATTTTAGTTTAATATAATTAATAAAATAACATTAAAATTCTGTAACTATGTTATTTATTTTATTAAACAGATATAGTAAGACCCAGACATTATACAAATTATGCTAATCGCATGACTTAATGTCTTTTAAAATTTAAATGAGAACTTAATTTTTCTAATAAAAAAATTTAAAACATTTAATTTCTAATACCATTCTCATGCATATCCTAATGAGAATCTTGATAAAAAATAATCCTAAAATATTTTCAAGAACTTGAAAATATCTTATAAAAATGGAGTAATTGATATAATAAATTTATCATAATAAAATCATTTAAAATTATATTTTTATCTGATCAGAATCTTTTTTGGTTCCAATAAAACAAATATATTCTTTTTCGTATTTATAAAAACCTTAATATTAAATAAGATTAATAATTTTGTGCAAAATTTTAATTACAAATTTCCAACGTAAAAATGATTGTTTTAAAAATAAATAAAAATATATATATATTTTAACAATGGAAACATTTATTTGTAGCAGAAGAATAATAATTTCTTTATAAAGGTTTAATTCTTTATTAAAATTTCAAAAATATGTACAATAAAAGGATAAAAACCATTTGTCAGCTTGATTCATTGAGATCTGATTTATTAGAGTCTATAATTTTAGATATTATGCCATTTGCTGTGGATTGCTGCAGTTCGACTCTGAACACTTCGTAATGATGATTTAAACTTTCTTGCAGATGAAGTTTACAGTGACTTTTAAGAGCCCCCCTAGAAGATTTATGATTGTAAAAAACTCTTCTGATTCTTGAATGGACAAGAGCCATGGAACACCTATAACAGTGATTAACTTTAAATTATTATGAAAAACAATGAATGAAATAATAACAAAAAAAAACATCTATGCATAAAGTAACACACAAATTGCTAAATTTAAACCTGTTACAAAGCATTAAGTGATACTTTTTAATGATAGAGACCTTAATTAGTAAATTTATCAAAATTCTTTCAAGGGGGAAGAGAAAACTAAAATGCTGCATTAAAAAAAAAATACACTCCGTGTATTATATTGGCATTGCAATCAGCCCCATAGAAATATATAAATTGACCATAATATAATAGATATTTGGAAATTTATATATCAGGTTTATCAAAATAAATGTATTTTTGAATGCTTAGTGTTTCACGAGAAAATTCAATCATTTTTTTTTTTTTTCACTAAAAGTCTATGAATCAAATTTGGGAATTACACAGTTAAAAATATAATTTTCTAATTTTAACGGTACAAAAAAAATTTCTTATAAATGAACATATTTCAATTTTATTTTTACATTCCTTTTTTAATAAATCTGTCAGTTTGTAAAATAAGTTCTTCCTAAAAGTCCTTCCTGGAAGGCACTGCCCTCCTTCAGCAACAAGGAGTCAAATCAGACTTCTACCTATGGGGCTCCATCACAACAGAAATTGCCCCTTTCCCTCCTTCCATAAGTAGATTACTCATGGGATGTCTGTCCCACACAACAGGACACCAAGGATTAGACAACACAATAAATTTGTTTTATATTTTTAATAATTTAATTTGCCTACAGCAATATTTAATAAACTATGTATTACAATCTTAGAAGAGAAAAGCAGAGACAACTAGCAATACTTTTTTTTAGAGAATTTATAGTTTAAAAAGGGATTAGGATTTTTTTTTTTAAACTATAAATTCTACAATTATTTTCTTGACAACTGAATAGTTGTAAAACTCTTATAATATTTAATAATTACATATTGAAGTAATCATATATATGTGATTTTTTTAAATACATGAGATTATAAGAATTTTATTTGTGTCCAGAGATATTACTCTTCAGTCAGACATTTTAAACACAAATAGAATTTTTTCTGAGGATCATTCCTTGCATAAATACCAGAAAATAGCTTTTACGATTATAGTTGTAAAAATAAATATTTAATATTAAATAAGATTAACTTGTTCCACATTTTTATTATTAGTTTTTTAAAAACAGATCTATTTGCAATTTTATTCCCACCTAAATTTACTAATGGTTTAATTTAGTCCACTATTTTAAGGTCAAAGAAAAGAAATAAGCGTGGTAAAAATATAAAAATTGATACAAACTTATTGAAAATAAATAGGGAATCTTACATAATGCACGGCTCTCTAGAAATATAAGCATCATATCCTGTACATAAATAGGGGAGGCACATTTTTTTAGCATCTTTATCAGGGTTTAACTTTTTGATTTTGTCAATTTTACTATCCATCTCCTCTTTTGAAAAAGGCTTATGATGAGCATGTTTACCTGTGAAAATAAAAATAAAATTGTCACAATATATACATTATATTAAAGAACCTATTTTCATAAGCTGCAATATTAGCACAACTCGAAAAATAAGAATTTTAAAGTTTTTAAGTTATATGTGATATGATTTCAAATTTATTTTCATAATAATAACATTGATGCACCTTCATTAAACCACAAGGAAATATAAAAATATAACACAAATATATATGCATATAACTCAAATTGATTGTTACAGCTTCTTAAGATGAAAATATGGATTTTTTTTTTTTTAAATAAAGATATATAACTTAGAAATCATTTCAAAAATGTATGGTGATATTTGCTATAAGATAATGATGAAAATTAATTAAAAATACTACCTGTGTTACATTTTATAAATTAACTGCAGATCTTCCTTACATATAATAAATGATATGTGAAAGACATACACTTCAAGACACAAATTAATAGTTTGCAACATAAAACCCATTAAAAGTAACACTTTAATAGTTGAAAATTGTTAACAATAATTAATATAGACTGTTATAATCTACAATTTGTATTTGAAGAAGATTAAAAACTAATCAAATAATAATTTTCTTAAAGCTTTAGTACACATATTTAGGTAATGATTATAAAGATGTAATTTATACATATTTTAATTGAAAACTTTATATATTTTTTTCTATTAGTTTTGGATAGAAGTTCATACAATTATCTGAATCATTTACGGGTGCCTAATACTCAAGTGGCCAGCATTCTATATCAGAGGTTTTGGGTTTGAATTCTGGGGAGGCCATGGATGTTTGTAGTGGTTCAGAATCCACTTTAAACTGTAGGTCCCAGATTAGTTAGCTTGTTTCTGTATGGTAATTTTGTACACATGAGGGCTAAATCATTTACAGCTTTTTTTCTACCAATAAAACAAATTCATTACATTATTCTAAATAAAAAAAGTCATGAAAATTTATAAATTCTAACTAGTTTTATTATTTAAGGATTATAATTTTAAGAAAATCATTGAATTAATTTTTTTCACTGAAAATTATACTAACACAAAAGTTATTTCCTTGAAGTAAAAATTAAGGTCTTTAAAATTTATAAATTCTTTACATTTAATATTCAATTAAAAATTATCAATTAATTAGCATATACCACCCAGACAACTTTGAATACCAACACAATCCTGGAATCGTGAGTGGACAAGAAGTTTTTTAATAATAAATTTAGATATTACTATAAAAAAATGCATGAAATTTATGTACTAGAAATGCCAACTGTAAAAGCTTAAATGAAATTTTAATACAAGGATGAAAAATACATCATAAGTATCTTCTTACAAATCTGCAGTCTAATGTGTGAAAGTAAATATTTAATTTCAAAAAAGGAAAGAATTTTTCCTTTGTTACAAAAGGAAAATAGCGCCAAAATATTAAATTGACAAATTAGGAAGCATCTATTTAAAAACAACTTTCTTTTGCTTTTATAAAAAGTATTAACTTAAGTAATTTATACTTAATTTTTTTTATTAAAATGACAATATAATAGAAGACAATAATGTAATTAATTAAGGCACATTCCTGATTTCTGATAATCAGAAAATTTCTCTTCCATTTGGAAAATTTTAACATTGAAAGCACAAGCCAGTGTGATCTTACTTTTTATGTCCCATGATCCCCCTCCTTGACTTCTAGCCACTAAATCAACTGCCACCATCACAGCATGCTGGATAGGATGTGAATCCCTTTGGTCATGAGCAGCAGCAATAACTTTGGATGTCGCAGGATCAACAATAATACAACCAACTTCTACCTGCAAATAAAACAGGATCACAGTTATTATATAATCACACGTTAATGTCTATCAAATAATATTTTTTAATAACTCTTGTTTGAATCAAGAATAAAAAAATAAATTTATAACATTAGTAATATTGAATAAAAATTTTGTTATATTGTTGAAATTTTTTCAGTTTACAAAATAAATGTTGGAATTTTAAAATGTATTATATAATTCAGTGATTTAAATTACAAAAACACCCATTATTTGAAGAAACAACAAAACCAGATATATTTTTTACAATTTTTTTTTTTGCCAAGAATGATGCATTATTGGATTCTTTAAAATAAAACAAACATAATAAAATTAACAATCAAAGTTGTTCCTGTTTTTATCAATCATTTCTAAAAACTGAAGTTTAATTGCAACAAATATTATAACAGCACTTTTTTAATTTTCTAACAAACATTTCAGTCAAACAAACAATAATTGTAAGAAAAGTGGAAAAAAAAATCCTGAATTATTGTTTTTATAAAATGATTACTGTACTGATCAAAAACAAACCTATTTGAAAGTATAATAAAAAAAAAAAAGATGTATTCAATTTTAAGGAAAATACACATATAATGAAAATGATGAACCTTTTATTATAACTAAAATATAGAAAGAAGTAATCAAATAATAAACAAGAATTAATGAATTCTCTTCACTTTATCAATCATGCTTGAAAAAAAAAATTATGTATTAAAATCATTAATGGCATTTATGAAGTTATTAATAATTTAGAGCCCTCTTATGATAACAATAAGTTATTAGAAAATTCTGGAAAGTTAATTAGTTTAAAAACAAACAAAAAAAAAATTAATGCACAGTAGAGAAAAAAATAATCTACAAGAATGATGGAATTAAATAAAAAGAAAATTTTCATGTGTTAAAACTGGTAAAAATACAACTGATAATCTTATTCCGATATATAGATTCTAGGCTTTTTTCCATTCTTATATGAATTTATATTAAAATATGTTTTCAAGAGAGTTTGACAGAGCCAATTATATTTCTTACCTAGAAAAATGAATTAAAGGGAGAAGGAGAAAAATAATGATATTCAGGAAGAATCTAGGAAAATAATTTTAAACAGCAATAAAAATTAAATACTGGGTCAATAAAGCCACATATCATGATGCTTTTTAATTTATATTTCCAGTTTTTGCTGTTAAATAATTCATTTTTCAAAATATTAATATAAAAATCTAAATCTCAAATATTTATTTAAAGAAGCATACATTGTAAAAAAGGTTATATATCAGTATTAGAACTATAAACATTCAAATTAAGCAAAAATAGTATACCTATGTATACATACTTTAGATTAATTAAGAGAAGAAAAATATTACTCATACATCCCCAAATTGTGCAATATTCAAAGAAAGTTTGATAAATTCAACAATTTTGTTCTTTTCTTCAACATCAAATAAATTGTCGTTGAGAACTTTTCAATGCTGCAGAAAATTAAAAAATATAAAATGTAAATATTATGAAATTATAGAAATTTACTATAACTTTTTTAATAATATAGTATTTCTTTTTTTATAAAATTTGTTAAAAAAATATATAACATTTAATTTTGGGATAACTTAAACTTATTGCACTTTTTACTTTATTACTAATATCAACTGGCTTCAGAAAATTGAATTAACTCTTTTATATCAAAATAATAATAATAAGTTAGTAAACATCAATAATAAATCGCCAGCAAATTTTTCTACAGAATTCTGATATAAAGACCACCCTAAAAACAAATTTAATTTGAAACTGAAATAATGATCTAAAACAGAAACAATGATAATAAAACCAGAAACAAAATATTAAAATGGTGTTGGATGAGAAAAGAGCTGTGATATGGTTTTCCATTCATAATTCTTTAACAAATAAATTATCAGTGTAATCTGATGGCAATAACAATAAGTTATTGATAATTTTTAATTAAATAAATAAGAATTTTTGGAATTTTTGACTGCTACCCAGATAAAATAATTAGAAGCCCATTTATTTTTTATTAATTTAAGTGCTATAGTTTTTAAAACAATAATATACTTTATAATGATGTGTTGCTTCATTATAAAAGTTTTAAAGTTAAAATTACAGCTTTATTTAATTAAAAATTTTATTCTAATTTTTGATAAGCACATTTTAAAGGAACAGAAAATATATTAAAAAACGATCACATATAAGCTCAAAATTTAAAAAATATTTATAAGATCAAATAAAATGATTTTTTACAATAAGTTATTAGTTACAATTTTTTCATTTGTTTATGTAATATAATTTCATCTAAGAATTTGATTTTTTAAACAACATGCTGACAAAAGTTGACAGTTTCTAAATTTTTAAAAGTGCAATTTCGCATTGGAAAAAGAACAGTTTTTTTTTTACTGTATATTTCCCAATATAAGTGGATCCATGTATACGATAACAGCACATTTTTCTTCATAAAATTTAACAAAATTCAAAACCTGTATAAAAAAAACCTAAGCAAAAAAGGAAAAAATCCTTTAACACTCATCATTTATGGCATTCTATAGTTATTGGTAATGTATGTTTTAGTACTTCTCAGTTAGCCAGGCAAAGGTTTTGCCAACATCAAATTTTTCATTTTACTGACAACAAAACAAATCAGCAATATAAATAATCTCAAAAATTAGAAAATAATTAATTTAAAAATTCTGATAATTTTTCACTATTCATCAAATAAAAAAATAACAAAAATAGACTTTTAAGTTACAATAAATTTTCAGTTGGAATGATGCATATATATATATAAAGAAAAGAGAGAGAGCGTTGTATGTTATTAAACAATTGCTTGTCTTTGTGGCATTGCTGAGTTATATCAATTATAAAACCATGTATCAGGGGTTTTTTTTACCTTTTATTTTTTTGTTCCATAGATCCCCTTTTGTAAATAAAATAAAGTTCATGGGACCCCTTCTCATAATTATATTTTTAAATGCATAAAATAAAAAAGTACAATAATTCAATTACAAAATAACCAATAATAATAACCATTAAAAAATTTATTCAGTAAAAATGTTTCAAGCTCTTTCTTAGGAACGGCTAAATAATAATAAAATTCTTTATAATAATATTGAAATTACATTACTAACCAATAGTTTATCAACATTAAACAATGTCATTCAATGTAAAAGTTGTTCACTTTACATATTGTTGGAAAACAATCTATTATTCCTATGACTAATCACTATAATCACTAATGGTATAATTTAGAGCATAAATTCTGAAAATAAATGGCAAATTTAAATAAGAGAATATTGATAATTAAATTATGAAAACAAAGATAATGGTTTTTCACATTCATAGACCATTAATTAGAAACACGATTTATATCCAGAATGCACCTGGACATCCATCTATTTTATCTAAAAAAATTTAATTTATGTTTTTGAAAGATTTCAATAAAAGATTCAATTAACAAACACGACCATCTTTAGTTTTAGTAAAAAAAGTTACAAAAAAATATTTAAATGTTACAAAAATATTTAATATTTCTATTTATCGAGTCTAAGTTATTATTTTTACACACAAATACAACAATAAAGTAAAATTTGTCTTTATTTTCCTGTCAAAAGTATATTATCTTTTAGACGTTCGTTCTACTATATAATCAACAATTTTGCAGATTTATTTTTTACCTTAAAAAGAATATGTTATATTAATAAGAATACATTATATTCCAGTGGAGAAAAGCTTTGTATATATACATATATATTTGTGTTATATATTTGCCAACTTATTTCCCATGACAACAAAAAACATTTCTTTGTTGCATAAACTGTGATTTAGCATGGACATTTTATTGGTAAAATGGCGATGCAAATGTTTTGTTATATTTTACATAAAATTTTTGTTGGTTGTAATTTATTGGTTAGCATCTTTTATTTACTTTACATCAGCCCAAACAGTGCAACCATGAAAAATTTGACAACCATGAAAAGTTGCTAAAAAGGCATAAAAACCTAATTTATCGCAAATAGGATAATATTTTTTTAATGAATAATGATCCAAATTTGAAATTTTTGTAAGTTGATTTAGGATTTGTATTGGAAGTACCCCAAAGATTTTTATGGAAAGTTGGATGTGAATTGAGACTTAACATGAGAGTCACACACAAACTTTTAGAAATACATATACAGATTTTCAAAAATAAAATTTTTTTCAAAGAGTAGTTTTTTTATATCTAAATAAAAATTTAAAATATTTTAAATTCTTGAAATGATTTTTATTCAGCTAAATATTTGAATTAATATCTTTAAGATAAAAATATACATATAAAAAAAGGGATACATACCTCTTGTCCTCTCTAAATTGAACAGGCCAATATTCTTTTGCTTCCTTATATTGACAATGAGTTAACACTGGATATTTAGGTACATCACATATGGTTACTGTATCCATGAGCCCATTGGTATTAATTTTTGATTGTTCAACAACAGATGCCAATGAATAATTTTGAGATGGTTCATTGTTTTGAACAGGTCGAATCAGTATCTCAAAAATATCTGGAAAATTTAACAAAAATATTATTGTTACAAATTATTAGCAATAAGGTGATTTAATATATATAGAGAGAGATATATAGATATGAGAGTAAGGTGAAAAGTTCTTGGCCTGACACAGAGATGGCGCTCCAATTAGCAAAAATTATGTTTCCTGCCTGGGTGCACGAGTCATTAGTTTGTATGACAAGTTTCAATTTGTTTGTTTACACGCATTTTTGCATTATACGTCTTGCATGTTTTTCTTTAAAATGGATAAACTTGAATATCGGGGGGGTCATAAAATTCTTCGTTTTCGGATGGATAAACCCCTAAGGAAATTCATCCGAAATTGACAAAAGTTTACGGGGAATTCTGCTCCTTCCATGTCAACCGTTAAAAAGTCGGCAGCTGAATTTAAACGAGGTCGCACATCCCTTGAAGATGACCCACGTGAAGGACGGCCAAAAAACCACCATCACACGGAAACCATCGAAAAAGTGCATGATATCATGTTGCACGATAAGCAAGTGAAATAACTGAGGCCGTGGGGATATCGGAGAAATGGGTGCGAAACATTTTGCACGAAGAATTAGGGATGCGAAATCTCTGCGCAAGATGGGTGCCGCATTTGCTGAATGCCGATCAAAAGCAAATGCGCAAACGATTTTCACAGCAATCTTTGGACCAATTCAATAGCGATCCGACCGATTTTGTGCGGCGATTTGTCACCATGAATGAGACATGGGTTCACCACTACACGCCAGAAACAAACAGCAGTCCAAGCAGTAGGTGGAAGCCAGTGGTTCAGCGCCAAAGAAAGCGAAGTCGATTACATTTGCCGTAAAGGACATGGCCAGCTTGTTTTGAGTTGCGAAAAGGATTCTGATAATTGATTACCTTGCAAAAGGCAAAACAATACAGACGAATATTACTCCAACCTTCTTGACCAGCTGGATGTCAAAATTCGCGAGAAGAAGCCTGGATTGAAGAAGAAAAAAGTCATCTTTCCCCAGGACAACGCAAGGAATGTGCACAAGAGTGCGTTGGCGATGGGAAAACTGCGGGATTTGGGGAACGATTTGCTCGACCTCCCCCTTCTCTTGATTTGGTACCCTTAAACTTCCTAAACTTGAAGAAATTTGTTTCTGGAAACGGTTCGCATCCAAAGAAGAAGTTGAGAGGGCCGTAGATGAGTATTTTCACAACATTCCAGACTCTCACTTTCGGGAAGGAATACTGATGTTGGAGAAACGTTGGACCAAGCGTGTTGAAGTCAAGAGAGAGATTATGTAGAAAAACAAAATCATTTTTTAACTGAAAGTCGTAATCTTTCACTGTCAGGCCAAGAACTTTTCACCTTATCCTCGTGTGTGTATGTATATATATATATATAATCTACGAATTATAGCAAAATGTATTCTAAGGACCAAGACCTGGCTAGCTCATCATATCAGCATACAGTAGTTCAGCATACAGCATATCATACAGGATACAGCTTACACATCCCAGCAATAAAAGAAGTTTTCTCGAATGAAAAGTATTTAATCACCCTCCTTTCAATTGCATAATCCTTTTGATGTTTTTATTATGAATAAATACATGGCTTGTTTTGTTTGTCTGTTTTATAAACTTTTTTACTTGTAAACGCAAACGTTTTGGATTGATACCAATGATACATTTCCTTCATACTGTTGTAGCCTGCTAGCGACTAGTTGTATCAGGTATTCTGTTGTAGGCGTCTGGTGGACGGAAACACTCCAATCTCTTTATATGAATTTATTTACAATACTAACAACATACACATGGCACCCTGTGCCTCTTCCACAATATCAATCCTATGTAATACTCAAAACCATATACACATTACATACGGTCAATGACCGTGTTACCTGTTCAGGCGCTCCTAGCGTTTTGATCGTCGTCTCAAAATCTAACCGCTTGTACTTACCAGTTTACACAGTACTAGTACAGTTACTGGTCACAGTGGCGACCTCTCGCGTCCATCTAATTATAGTTAAACCTTACAATACTATTTAGAAATCATATGTGCACGTGATATCGTCCTTTTTTTTTTTTTTCACATGCATCGTGCCAACGGAATGGAGATATTATTTAGGTTTGCTTTCACCGGATACGACTTATTCGACAAAGTATTATTATTCTCAAACGTGTGATTAACACATAATCTTGATAACGAATTTTAATTCTTGCCAAACGATTAGAAAAATAACTTTAGAAAAAAATTGTCTGCAAACGAATTACAATTTTTAATTTTCTTTTTATTTTTAAATCGTTTGGTTAATATTTCCGAAAGAAATGAGTTTCCATCGCATGGCAACGTATAAATTAATTGCATTCTAAAAAAAGTATTTTGTAATAGAATGGTTTATTTTTAAATATTCAATAGATAGAATTATTAATGGAAATAATTATTTAATGAAAATATTTTTTATCGTTCCTTTAAAGATGCGATTTTTATTTGCTTCGGAAATAATATTTCGTTTTCTATTTTAAATAGATGATAAAATGATTTTAAGCAAATTCTTATCATATGAAAAACAATTGCGAACAAAATCATTGAACTTGGAATTTAATGCAGGTACGATTTTTCTTGAAGATTACTTTAAGTAAGATATTAAAAAAAAAAAAAAAAAAATATCAAAAACTATTGAAATTAAAATTAATTTAATATATGCACAATTTTTTTTTTTTATCATTTGATATTTTAGTTATACTAGTTGATAATTATTGTAATAATTATGTTTTTCAAATCATTATAATTTAAAATGAAATTAATATTTAGTAGTATATATAATAAATATTTTTGAAAAAGTCAAGTAAATACCTATTTGTTTTGCATCAATGATATAATAAACTACGTTTTTCGGTTTCTTGTGTAGGAAGTATTATTGCAGGGGACTGTTTAGAAAAAAAAAAATAATAATAAAATAATCATTCATATATGTACATTATGGCTTATTTTATAAAATCGATCAAATACTGTGGGCAAATCTCTCTTTATGGTATAAACTATAAAAACAAGTAATGATAAATATTGTTAAATTCTAAAAGAACAGAGAAATTTAAAAAACAAACAAAAAACTGCAGATTCGTTATTTTAAGGAACAGTAGACATGCTAAGTACTATAACGAGACGATTTTTTTTTGTTAACAGAATTTAATTTGAAAAAAGAAAACGCTATTTATAGTGTCTCATTTTGCAAATATATTTAACAATAGTATCCTCTAATTGTGTCTAAACAACAGCTATTGGTAATTATGAATCGAAACGCCTATTATAAATTAGTTGTATACCACTTTTTGTATTTAGAACATGTTATTTTAGAGGCATCAGATATGAAGACTTCGTGAAAGATATCTTCAGGCAAAAACAATTTTAGAAAATGTGGTGAAAAAAGGAAAGATTTAGATTTTTATAAATAATCTTCTAAAATGAAGGAATATTTTTGTAATTAAGGCAAAAAAATAATAATAATAATAATAACTTAAAATTTTACACATTTTGATGAAATAATTGCAACGTTGGTGAAAATGTATTCGCATAAAATGTAATATGAAATAATCCAGGGTTGTAATTGAAATAGAAAGAAAAATATTTGGACGCATTTTTTTGAGATAGTTGGGGGGCCTGAATGGCCGACGCTCTGTACCACAGGTTTCGGGTTCGGGCCACGGATGTTTGTAGTGATTCGGAATCCACTTTAAACCGTAGGTCCTGATCTAATAGGATCACAGAGCGTTGTAGCTTATCTTCCGCGTCCGTAGCTTATCTTCGAGCTACACGCACCTTCTGGGTAGTGCTAAGTGAGTAACGTCGGGGCAGCGCTTGCCTTTCGCATCCAAGACGATTGTCTAAGTGTTTGCCAGCTGCATTAGAAGAAAAAAAAAGTTTTTTTTTTTTTTTTTTTTTGAGATAGTTGATGATGCAATTTTATTGTAAATTTTGTTAACAAATTTATTGATAAAATGAATGATTACAGTTGAGACTTTTCTAATTCAACAGCAGGCATTTATTCTAGAATTCGATGAAAAAATCATTACTAATTATTCAAAGATAATCCATTAAGAATTAGATTTAACTGTTTTGAATTTTCATCCTTTTTTACAAGTCTACGTCTGTTTTAAGTGTCTTACAATAATTACAAACAATGTTTTTCACTGATTTGTTGAAATTTATTTTCTCGAATAAGAAATAATTCTTAAATACAGACGTTGCGTTTGACTTATTGCTTATTATTCATTCATATTAAAATAATGAATTCTTCAAAATTATAAAGTTTGTTTTATTTTAGGTTAATTTACTGGATTAGAAGAATCAAGACAAAGTATTTTTCGGCAATTTGAACACAATTTGTCAAAACTAAATTTACTCTTGAGGAATTGTATTTCTCCAAAAAGAGTGGAACTCAAAAAAAAAGGAACTTGCGATAAATAGTGCTAGAAATTGAAAAAAAACCTCGGAGAAATCACATTCTTTAAAAACATATAGAAAATTACATTTCTCACTGAATTTTAATGAAGGTAAGATTATTCTTGAAGTTTACTTTAAGTAAGACGCAGAAAAAAATTTAAAACTAGTGAAAAGAGAATGTTTAATTTAATGAGTAATATTTTCCTTTATATAATTTTGATTATACTGTTGCATGTTATGGCTCATTTTATGTGATACATCATACAAATTCAATGCTCATGGTAAAGAAGAACAATTTGCAGATTCATTTTTTTTTTAATTATCAGCATAAAAGCTCAATTCAATAATGAGACATCCTCTTATAAAAATTAGTAGTTACCATTTTCAACCTTCAAAATGTCGCATTTTATTTTTTAAAAAAGAATGTTTATTTAATGTCATTTTGTATAAAAAATTAACAACACCTCTTCAATTTATGAACAAACAAAAGCCAGTGTTAAGTACTGATTAGGAAACTTAACATTTGCCATAAATAATTTTTCATTTTGATATTTTCACCAAAAAGTAAATTGGTGCTAAAGCTACGTCGCATAATGGGCAAAGAAAAAGAAACTTTAAAAAAACTTCTAAAGTAACAGAATGTTATGTTAATCCTGACAAAAAGAATTAAAATTAAAAATGTTACACATTTTGATAATATGTTTACAAGGAGCATTGGAAAAAACCTAATTGCATACAAAGAAGTATGACTTGATTCAAGTTAGTAACAAAAACATCCAGAAAAATGCTCGGATGCGATTTGTGAGGTAATGATTGCAATGAACAATTTTACTAACTTTCATATAGATATGTTTTTAAAGACAATTGAAATTTTTTAGTATTATAGATCACTTCTGTTTTTCAGTTTGAAATCAAGAAAAACTCATTCTAGATTAATTTTATAAAGATTTGTGTGTGTAAGAAAATTCTATTTTGCAATCATCAACTTTAAATATTTAAATTATTAAGTAGAATATGAAAAAATTTGTTCATACTATTGATTTAAAATTCATCAAAAGAACTGAAAGTCAATTTTTATAACTTGATTTGGTTTCCTATTAAATTTTTCTTTTATTTTCTGCAAGTTTGGTTGATTTTTAAATGTTTATTAAGGTTAAAAAAAATAATAATAATTTTATTGCTACTAATTTAAGGATGTTATTCTTTCCTATTAAATCATTTTTTGATATATTTGCTGGGAATATTTATTATCACTTAAGTAAAAAAATAAAAATAAAAATTTAATCTCTTATTTTTCTTTTTATAGATTAATTTAATGGAAAAGGTCTACTAGTGTAGAATGGGAGTTCGAATAATTTACAAAGCAAAAATAAAGTATATATTGTATAATCAGTATTTCTATTTAGAACAGTATTAAAGGTGCATTGTGATTACAACATTTCAAAAATCCAGGAAAAGATTTGCAATCTAGTTGGAAAGGAAAAAAGGCAGACATCACTCGGATATTTCAAGTGCATCTGGCAAAGTTGTGCTACTAAAAGAATGCATCTATGATTTCATGCAGCTAGGTGAAGTATACTCTTCAAAACGCCATTGGAAGCAATCACATACTGCCACAACCAAGCCCATAAGTTTCAGATATTATTTTTTCTATAGAATTTGTGGTTTGATTCATAGTCTGAATGTATAAGTTATTCCAAAAGTACAATCTCATCAGCAACAACAACAACAGCAATATATTCAGTACCAAATTTTCGATTCTGATTGTTCTTTATTTTAAAAATTTATTGCTTTTGCAAGAAGGCTTACCACGAGAATTTTGATCGACAACAGTTGGTAACAGATTTTAATCAGGGTTTAAAATAGGATGAGAGATCTTCAAATCAGATTTCTCCAATTCTTCTAGAAATATGGAACATTAAATAAATTTAAATGAACCCAAATAAAAATAGGCCTTAAAGATGAGAAATTAAAGGAACACACACTTCTTGTGAAAAGTTACAAACAAAGAAAGCACAGATCTATATGTATTTTCCCACAATGCTGAGTTGCCAAACTCATCAATAATTCAGCCTTAGAACATGAACACAAAAAACCTCATCCTGAGGAAATGTATTCCAAAAGCAGCAGTCAGGACGAGTTCTCCACCATCTACGGAATAATATGCATAACACTGGTAATTCAGAAGAAATGGCTCAATAGATCTGAATGGCTTCTAGGCTCAATATATCTGAAGGTTGTGAGACATTTTAAAAAGGCGTGAAGTATAGGCGGACAACAATCTTTTCATGAACACAGAGTGATACGAAACATAACACTGAGTAACCTCACAGTGTGTAAAGGTAGAGAAATTATTATGTAGAGAGCATAAGATTTAAGAATTTAATGATTCCATTCAGTACAGCTTAAAACAACCATAAAAATAATCACATTTTTTTTAAAAAATTTTGTTCTTAGGTTATTAACTGCAACTTTGGTTCATAAAAATATTTCATCATTTTAAACTATTTAAATCTCTTAAAATGAAAAATTATAATGTAAAAATAAATACTGCTTATTTACGTTAAGAACTACTCAACAACAACAATTGATTGATTAGTTAAAATGATTGTTTTTATTATTTTTAAATACTTTTTTTGAATGTAAATTTTATATCCATCTATTGTAATGCATGCATAATTAACTGTGAAAGTATTCTATGTCATTCACATGAATATTCCATGATCATTTCACATGTTTATTTTTAAAGTTTTACATAATAATATGCGATGCAGCTAATATGGGATCATCCATCTGAACGCCAATTTAAATGGAATATTAAGAGAAGGATTCTCTTAATAAAATATTAATATCTTTTAATTGTCTTTATTGTATTATTTTATTTTAATTTTTTTTTGAATCATTATTGTTTGTCTTTGTCATGGAAAATCTGTTGTTGGTATTAAATTTTAAAATAATTATAACAATAAGAAAAAAATCGATTTAAACATACAATTTCAAAATTTCTTACGACCATTTACAAATATAATGCGATAGAGGGAAAATATTATTGTTAATCTTGGAAGTATCAGTATACTCTTTGAACTGAAGCAAGATCTATATTTATTTATTAAATTTCAAAAACTTGGAGATCAAATCAGGAAAATAAGCTTAAACAATTTACAAAATTCTAAAAATAAAATGAATAATTAGAAACAAATTTCAACAAAAATATAAATGAAAAATGGGAAAATGAGAATACAAAAACATTGACAAGAGAATATTTTTTTCTGACTCTGTCTGATATTTAAAATCTGCTCCGTTTAGCTATCTGCTACTTGGCCTTCAATCATTCTTCATTGCTGTAATGCAAATGTTTTCCTTGACTTTATTTCTGCATTTACAAAAACTACTTCTTCAAATTACAGAATGATGAATACGACACCGATACATCTGTATTCATCAAAAAGTTTCAATACACCTGGATTTCTGATAGTTTTTCTCATATTAATTATCCATCAAATCTTCGTGCACGTTATGATTAGTAATTTCTATGCTGTAGGGAAACCTAAACTTTTATTGGTTATCTTTCGTAACAAGACGCTCTCACCGTTCAGAAATGGTCTCCCGACGAACGCAGTATTATGAGCGCATATGGCACAGTTCCAATACCCGGTGGTTAACTGGGGTGCCTTGGCTGTTACTGCAAGTAGGCTAAGGATGACCCGGATCCAATGACTTGGTGGCTGAAGGTGACTGCCTTGTTAAAAGTAAGGGGTTTCTTTCACAGTGCAAAACAAGTGGAAAATATGCGAGTTGTTGTAGACTTGAAGCAAGGAATTAATGTGATTAACTTAAGATACTGAAGACATCACGAAAAGAAAAAGAACATAAATAATGACATGAGCATAGAGACACGATTTGTCAATGCCATTGATCAACGCAATAATTAAACGCCAGCACATAAAAGAAAATGAATTAAGAAATTGCTGTTTTTTAACACTGAAGATATGTTGCACAGCATAATGGAAAAAGAAATGAAGTGAAACATATTGTATTTTAGAGATTTTCTTTTGGTACCGTAAAAATTTTAGAATACCAAACAAATGGAAAAACACAACATAAAAGTGTGGGATAGAAGGATGAAAATTGTTGAAATGAGTGTACAAAAACATTGACAAGAAAACTCAAATATTTTTGAATATGTCTGATATTTAAAATCAGCTCCCTTTTAAATAAAACAATTAACTTCTTAATGTCTGATCATTCTTCATTGTTAGAATGCAAATGTATTCCTTGACTTGTTTTCTGCATTTAAAACAACTAATTCTTGAAGCTGCAGAAATATGAATGTGATATTAATACATCTGTATTCGTTAAAGGTTTCAACACATATGGATTCCAGGAAGTTTTCTCAAGCGCATAAAATTTTCATGCATGTTATATTAGGTCTTTTCCATGATGCAGGGAAACCCCAACTTTTATTTTTATCTTTCGTAGCAAGACGCTCTCACCGTTCAGAAGTGGTCTCCTGACGAACGCAGTATTATGGCGCATATGGCACAGTTCCAATACCCCGGTGGTTAACTGGGGTGCCTCGACGGTACTACAAGTAGGCTAAGGATGACCGGATCCAATGACTTGGTGGCTGAAGGTGACTGCCTTGTTAAAAGATAAACAACTAAAAAGTAGGGGGTTTCTTTCACGGTGCAAAACAAGTGGAAAATATGCGAGTTGTTGTAGACTTGAAGCAAGGAATTAATGTGATTAACTTAAGATACTGAAGACATCACGAAAAGAAAAAGAACATAAATAATGACATGAGCATAGAGACACGATTTGTCAATGCCATTGATCAACGCAATAATTAAACGCCAGCACATAAAGAGAAAATGAATTAAGAAATTGCTGTTTTTTAACACTGAAGATATGTTGCACAGCATAATGGAAAAAAAGAAATGAAGTGAAACATATTGTATTTTAGAGATTTTCTTTTGGTAGCGTAAAAATTTCAGAATTCCAAACAAATGGAAAAACACGACATAAAAGTGTGGGATAGAAGGATGAAAATTGTTGAAATGAGTGTACAAAAACATTGACAAGAAAACTCAAATATTTTTTTGAATATGTCTGATATTTAAAATCAGTTCCTTTTAAATACAACAATTAACTTCTTAATATCCGATTATTCTTCATTGTTAGAATGCAAATGTATTCCTTGACTTGTTTTCTGCATTTAAAACAACTAATTCTTGAAGCTGCAGAAATATGAATATGATATTAATACATCTGTATTCGTTAAAGGTTTCAACACATATGGATTCCAGGAAGTTTTCTCAAGCGCATAAAATTTTCATGCATGTTATATTAGGTCTTTTCCATGATGCAGGAAACCCCAACTTTTATTTTTATCTTTCGTAGCAAGACGCTCTCACCGTTCAGAAGTGGTCTCCTGACAACGCAGTATTATGAGCGCATATGGCACAGTTCCAATACCCCGGTGGTTAACTGGGGGTGCCTCGCGGTACTGCAAGTAGGCTAAGGATGACCCGGATCCAATGACTTGGTGGCTGAAGGTGACAGCCTTGTTCTAAGATAAACAATTAAAATAAGGGGTTCTTTTCAGGGTGTAAAACAAATAGAAAATATGTAAAATATTGTAGATTTGAAGCATGTAATTTGAAATATTCAAGAAGGCATCGGCGACATCATTATTATTACTAAAAAAGAACATAAATATTGACATGAGCACAGAGACAGGAATTGTGGACCCTGTTGATCAACGCATTAATTTAATGCCTAGAACACAAAAAGAGAATGCTTGTTAAAAATCTGCTGTTTTTAAATACACATGAAATATGCTCTAAAGCAAAATGGAAAAAAGAAAATAAATGAAACACTGCAAATTGAAGAGATATTCTTGCGATTGAAAAAAAATTCCAAAATATAAGAAAATGGAAAAATTATATAAGGTGGGAGAAATTTTGAATAGACCCATAAAATTATCTTGCAATCAAAATTAACAATTTATACCCAAAACCCTCACAAAAGTTGTAAATAGGTTTTTCTAATTCAAAAGAAATGAAAAAAAAAAATTATCTTGTGCTAAAAATTTAATATAAACATATGATTTTCCTGAAATAAAAAAGATTTTTAAAATGAAGTCAACGTACAGTATTTTGTTTGGCGTAAATACTATTTTTTAACATATTAGGTGATAAGGTTAAAAATGTGAATCATTTCATATTTTCAGCTAGAAAACATTTGGAATAAATGTAATTCAAATGCAAGTTGTATAAATTATAAATTTTTAGAATTATATTTATTTTAAATATTAAATAATAAATAATTGTCATACTTTGCATGCATAACAAAATTGTAATTTACACTGATTGTAAAATAAATTGAGTGAACTTTGAGTATGTTCCTCTCTTAATTTTTTGTCGTTTTTCTTTTCAGGTTGAAAAAATATGATAATTATCATTTAATTCGCTTTTTGCTCTTTCATTGCCTTTATATTTTATTTGGACAAAGTTTCAGGAAAAACTGTAATTTAATTTTAAATATCAAACTACTCATATTTTAAATTCCCGATCTGAATTATGAACAAATTATCTTAGGGTTAAATAATTAAACAATGTTTCAGATTTATTACTTTTAATTACTAACAATAATTTTTTTGTTTTGTTTGTATCTGTTTCAATGCAACGGCAATCTGCTACTGTAAAACCACTTTTAATTTGTATTGAAATTTCCCATTCCTGACAGGGCTAAAACCATTGCAAGGCTTTGCTAGCCTTTGAATTTATTTTCCCCCTGCCAAGCATAAGGATAAAAACTTTTAAATTTTGATTGTTTATTTTATTTTATTTAGCAACAACATTATTTTTTATTCGATGACTGCCTTTTTTGTTTTCGGCTACGGTCAAAGGCCACTTGTTTAAAAAAAACAAACAAGTTTCTAAATAAAAAGTAATATAAACAAATTTTTTTTAAAGACAATTCCTACTTTTCTTTCACTCTAATGCAGTAAATCCTTTATAAATATTTTTTTCTTTTTTTAAGTTTATCTGGCGCCATCTATTGATAGATACATGCAACATAAATATAAAAAAAAAAACTAAAATGAATTAATTAAATTTAATGAATGAATTAATAGTTGAAAAACTGTATTCACATCCAGTGTCATCCACTACAAGTTTCAAAAAAATGCATTTGAACTCGAGTGGAGGAATAAAAAGTGTTTTATGAACGATTGCAAATTTGAACAAGATATATATAGGGAGAGTGTGAGCTAATAGAAGGAATTGAAAAAGAAAGAGCATGCCAAAGTTACTCAAAAATCAAGGTCATCTTGACTGTTTTCTTTGATTACAGTGGTGTGGTGTATTATGAATTTCTTCCGCCGGGCCACACTGTCAACAAGGAATATTATCTGAGTGGTTTGCGTCATTTGCGTAAAGCTATTCGTAAAAAGAGGCCACATTTATGGAAAGACAACTCTTGGTTTTTGCACCACGATAATGCACCAGCTCACACTGCATTTATTCTTTGTGACTTCTTAGCGAAAATGAAAACCATATCGTTCCACAACCATCATATTCAACTAATTTAGCACCATGCGACTTCTGGCTATTTCCTAAACTCAAAAGACCACTCCGGGTACACCGTTTTGAGTTGATTGAAGAGATTTAACGTGAATCGACGCAGGCTTTGAAGGTCATCAGAGCCAATGACATTTCAGCATGCATTGTGTCCGGAGGGGATTACTTTGAAGGTGATGAAATAAATTTGGAAGAATGAATAAAGAATTTTTGAAAAAAAATAAAAATTGGTCTTACTTTTTGGGTATAGTAATATATATTAAATATACAATGTGTTATGCGTGTGTACACCTATCCCCCAGATTTACACAGAACCTTTTTTTATATGATTTCACTTTTACAAAGCAAAAAAATATAATGGTTTAAAATATAGGATTTAAAAATAATAATAATAAAAAAAGCTTCAGTCATTTTTTAATTTTATTGGCTTGGTATCATTGGTGCTTATATTTCTAGCCATTTTTAATTCTATTCTATTCTGAATTCTTTTATTCCAATCTATAAATGGAGTTTGCCATTTTATATGTGTAGTTAAACTTTCTGTTCATGTAATTTAGCACAATAAATTTTTAACAGTAAGGTGTATATTATTGTGTTTTTCTATTTGAAATTTTAAAAATTTCATATTTAATGAAAAATAATTATAGCTTTTGTAGCATTTTTTATAATTTTGTTAAAATTTAAAGGGTTTTACCATGCAAAAATTTTTTTCAAAAAATGAAAATAATAGTTATATTTTTAGAAAGTCTACATAATGGAGAAAGAGTAACAGATGTTGCTACATTTTATTCCATGAATGAAGCCAAAATAAGGATAAATAAGAAAAATAATGACTCCATTAGAAAAAAGTGTAACAGCGGGTTTTTATACGATAATGAGCATAGCTTCATACATAAGATCTGCTACAATAGAAAGTATGGAAAAAGCATTAACGATAAGGCTAGAAGACACTACTTAAAAAGCAGATTCAATTAATACCAATACAATTATAAATAAGATTGAAATTTATATTTTTATTTTTCATTGAAATAAATGACTGAATTAAGTACATTTTTTTTTTTTATTTACATGATTTTAATATAAAAATCCATGATTTCGATTACCATGGTTTTCTAAGGAACTTATCTATTATAACCATTCATGATTGTAACATTTATTTATTTATTTATTAAGTAAGATTTATATTCTACTACCTTAAAAATATAATTGTAGATTAAAAAATTTTAAACATACAAAATCTTTTTATAATTTAATTGATGAATTTAAAATTTTTATGAGTGAATATATTGGATCTTCAACATCACTGTTTATGTAATGTTTTAAAAAGATTAAATCAGTAATGATTTCTGGCTATATAATTGGTGAAATTATTTTCCAGTAAATGCCGTCATTATAAAGAAAAATATATCAACTACATATTTCCCAACAACAACCAACACTTTTTTTTTTTGCTAATTTATCAATCAATTTGAATTAATTAATGCTATTTTATTTTACTTCATTATATTTTTTTGGTGATATAACTTTAATACTTATTACACAACTTTAAAAGGGGGAAAAATCTATAACTTTCAATTTTACTGGTCACACAAATTTCCATAAATACTTCAAATTCAAACACTAAGACAATATCAAGCACATAAAGATGAAAAAAATAATACACGGGAAACTGAATCTTGATAGATAACGCATTGAAGCTACAATAACAATATATCAGGACATAGTAATATAACACGGTGAGAATGTCATGAATTTTATTATTACATGAATATTTATTCTATAATAAGGTTCTTATTTCATAATACAGAATTTTGTCTTGTTTTTTGACAATAAAAATCTTTGATTAAAGAATTTTCACTTCATTTATTATTTAAGCATATTTATTTTACTTTATTTCATAGTTTTTCATATATGTTTTGTATCTTAATAAAAATCAAATATATATATAATGAAAACTATAACTTGTATTAAAAATAGCCGATACAGAAAAAAAAATATATATATTTATAGACCAAAAATTTACCTTTCTGAGGTGTCCATCTAACTCTCTTTAAATGGCTTCCAATAGGCCATATGGATGACAATTCTCTATGAGAAAATATGAATTAAAATCATTTATGGATATGAAAAAAAACTGTAAATTATACATGACATATTATGAACGAGATTTAAAAATATTTACAATTATCTTCTCGACAATAACAATATTAAAAATGTAGATGATTAAAATTAGATTTTCATTTTTATACTAGTACATAATCATCATAATGGATCCAAATTGCTTGGTGACTTTATTCATCATTGAGTAAAATAGAGGGGAAAAATAATGTCAATTATTAACAGCAATGATAAATAAACGGGACTTTACTATCTACTTTTCTTCTTGTATGCCTTTAGAATCTTTATCAGCAACCAGTTTATAATCTTTATCAGCAAAATACATCTCTTATTTATTTTTACATATATTTTAAATGGAAGGATATTTTTCACTTTAAAGATCAAAATTAAACTACTTTTTTTCGTCAATATTTCAATGCTTCATCAGATATTTTTGATAAAAATAAAACACAAATGCTTTAAAATTTGAGAAGAATTATCCATTCAGTAAATGATATTGAGCTAAGTTTATGTATAAGTATGCAACTCTTGGTACTGCCAAGTAAAAAAAAAAAATTAGGTTCAGCTATCATGAACAAGTACTGTTACATCTCTATTAATTCAGTAATAAAAGTAATCAATAATAAAATATAAAAATAAGAATAAGAATCTAAATAATTCATAAACTTATATACTTAATCAAACGAGATGTTTCTTTTTTCATATTGATTTTTCCAACAAACATCTTCTCTGAAAAATAAGAAAATTGTGAAAAAACTGAATATTAATAAAAATTATAATTTTGCATAGCTTTACATTTCAAATTAAAAAAAAAAAAGTTGCTTTGCAGAAATACAAAGAATAAGATAGAGAAAAATGAACAGTCAAGCCATCAATTTAAGTTATGGATTAACTGATATCATTTTTCAAAACTTAAACTTTATTTTTTGAAACTTATCAACTTAACTTTATTTTTGGCAATCTAATAATGCTTCTATCAAGAAACAGGAAACAGTACAGAACAAAGTGAAATATACCCATTTTTCCTTGGTTATCACACAGAAGACAGAGACTTTCAGGAGTCAGTTTAATTCTGTGAAGGTCCTTGCGGGAGACAATTATGAACACACAAAAGCCATAGAAATGCCACCGATTTTCTCTAAGACATTCAGTGATATTATGAATGTGATCATGCCAGAGCTTATGACTATTTCTAGAGGCAGCATCCTCAAAGAAAGAGCACCTAAGGTTTTTTTTTTTTTTTAATTATCGTCTTAACAGAATGATAGGTCAACTCCTGGTTATTTAGCTGTAAAACATTGGCCCGCTTTTCTGCTAAGAAATCAGCAGCCTTGTTTCCCTGCAGGATTATCCTATTTATTTTGGATTAAGTTATGTGGTATTTTATTTATTTTGATTGAACAATCGTGCCAAGATGGTTAACACAACCATCAATACCTTTAGATTGACAGGAACATGAGAAGTCTATAGCCTGAAGAGCTATTCTCGAATCTGATAGAAGCATCATTTAAGAGAAATGTACTAATTGTCTCTGCAGATAAATGAGAGTCAAACAGATAGCAGATTTCACTGTCGAAAGCTGACACATGAGCACCAACAGAGGAGTATAATATAATGTAAAACATATGTAACAATATATCATATTTTAAATATAATATAAAACATTTGCAATCCATTGTGATAAATTGAAATAAAATACAATGAAAATTTTTGTTTCTAAAAATAAAAAGCAAAAAAAAAAAAAAAAAAAATTCTAAAAATGTTTTAAAAAGAAAAAGAAAGAAAGGTTTCAATATAACAGAAGATCAGACTTTTTTAAGCTTAAAGAATTTTATACTTCTTATCTTTGGAAACATTGGTGAACATGGAATACAAGGATACAAGGAATTATAGCGAAATCAGTTTTCTATAAAGTAACAAAATTAACTAAATAAATTTTTAATATAAAATAATTTCTTTTGAAGCCTACATTTTTTTTTCTCTTTTGTAAAAATTATTCTAATGTTACATCAAAGGCAATTGGCAAATGCCTAGGATCAATGTTCAAAAGAGAGGGTTGATAGTTAACAAACATATATGCAATTAACAAAAATTTTAAACTGTATTCAATGAACAATGGAATATAACATTAAAAAACTTAAACTATAATGTCATTAAATATCTCAAATAATTCTACATAGTTATTTCTAAACATCATTTATTTTAATATAATGCAAAATAGCCTATAAATTTTAAAGTTCTTATTATAGTATTCTCTTATTAGATAAAATTATTCTACCATAACATTTTAATACTCTATAACACAAATGATACTTCACTAAAAATAAAATTATTATGGAAATATGTTAATATATTATAATAAAGATTTTTAAAATGTGATACCTGTTTCTACATCTCTGAAATATTCATCTCCAAGTATAGGTAGAATTTTCGGTAAGTCTTCACAAACTTTTACATTATCTATTTCAATATTAATTTTCTTTCGCACATCTTTAAAAAGAAAAAGTTTAAATATACTTAATCACAAAACATTTATAAAAAGACATTTATTTCAATGTGATTTATTCAAAGTGATTATTTATTTCAATGTGAGAAATTTTATTATCTGAAATGAAAATTAAATCTTAAATTTAAAAGAAACTATTTTGCTTATAACTTATCCAATACATTTCTAAATAATAAAATTTTAAATTAATAAAAATCAAACTGATAACATAATAAAAGAATAATATATTATAAAGAATTATACTTATATTATTTAATATAAGAACTATATTAAATATCATTTAAATATTTAATCATTCATTTTAGTTTATTTTTTTAAATACATATTTATTTCATTTGAAATGCTTTTAATATAATATTAAGACGGTGCAATAACTTAAATAAATAAATACTGCCCTGATTCTCTAGCAAAAAAAACTACTATAACAAAGAAATAAAATTATATTTAGTAACCAAAAAGAAAATTTACATATCTTTTTTTTAACAAAACATATAAAAAAAAAAATTTTTTGAAAGAAATATCGACGTATGAGTTCAATTTTATATAACTCTGGATGATAAAATTCATTCTGTAATAATTTTCATATAATTAACTAAATAATTAAATTTTATGACAATAATATGAAAATTAAACAAGAAAATAAAAGAACTATTTCGAATATTTCTGATTACTTTCGTGATATTCAATGAGTTTTCTTTTATTCATGACGATATTATTGTCTTATTTAATGGTTGTCATGATAAATTTCTGCCTTTTTCAAAACACATTTTTCTTTGTAAAAATAAAAAATAAACAAATTAAATGTGTTGCCAAGTAGGCGTTGCCATTCCAAAATTTGTGTTTCATGACTAACTCAATTCGGTCGGTCTAGTGTAATGTAGTGTGTGATAAAATGAAAAAAAAAAAAAAAAAATGTGTGATAATATGGAAAATATAAAATATATTTGTATCCTACAAAGCAAAAATTTACTTTACATTACATTCAATAACTAATCATGATCTGTTGATAGTTGAGCCTCTGATAGATTAAAATTCATTGTTTTGCTTTCATATTTATCTATAATACTCATTCAAAATGCAAATTTTTCTTTTATTATATTTTTCATTTCTACATAAAAGAAATCGAAAATTATAAGTCAATATTCAATATGAACAAGACAAGCTTAATGATCTCAACAAAGCTAGTTATTCAAGGCCCACTTTTAAAATTTTAAATATATATCAAACTGATAGCATAATATATAGTATACAGAATATACTATATTTTATCATTAAGAACTATATAATATTATTTAATATAAGAACAATATTATATATTATCTAAATATCTCAATATTCATTTAAGTTTATGTATTAAGTATATTTAAGTTTGTTTTTTAAATACATATTTGCTTCATTTGGATGCTCTTAATATAATTTAAGATGGTGTAGCAATTTAAATAAATAAACAAATACTACTCTGATTCTCTAGGAAAAAAATCTACTATATCAAAGAAACAAAATTATATTTAGTATCACAGAGAAAATTTAAATATCTTCTAACAAAACATATAAAATAAAAACTTCTTAAAAGATATGCTGACATAATATTACAATTTTATGAATGAAAATTAATGCAGTAATAATTTTAATATAATTAGTTAAATAACCCAATTTTTATGACAATAATATGAAAACTAAACAAGAAAATAAAGGAGCAGTTTCAAACATTTCTGATTACTTTCGTCATATTCAATGAATTTTCTTTTATTGGCCATGATATTACTGTCTTGTTTAATGGTAGTCATGCTAAATTTCTGCCTTTAGAAACGCGGATTTATAAAAAAGTAAAAAATAAACAATTTGAATGTGTTGCCATTCCAAAACTTTTGTTTCATCACTAATTCAATTCATGTGGCGATATAGGTCAATTCTAGTGTAGTATGTGATAAAATAAAAAATATATAATGTGTAATAATATGGAAAAATATAGAATATAATGGCATCCCCCAATTTAAAATTTTACTCTGCATTGTATCCAATAACTAGTCATGATTTTTTTGACAACTGGGCTTCTGATAGATTAAAATACAATGTTTACATATTTCCCAATACTATTTAATTAAATTACAAATTTTCCTTTTATTATTTCTTTTTTTTTAACCCCACATTAAAAAAATTGGAAATTATCTATATAATTTTTAATATGAATAAAACAAATTCAATTTTCTGAACTAAGCTGGTTTTTCTAGGCAGACTTTTAAATTCAAGTGTTCCCACAATAAAATTCACAAAGTGTAAGATTCGAAGATCTGGATGGCCATACCCGAATGAGCAAAGGATCGACTGGGGATATGATACTTAACGAATGTTGAGCGTTAAAGTCGTTTACAGATATAGCAATGTGAGAGAGATAGAAATAGAATATAAAGAAACTGCTTATAGAAAGAGAAGGAACAAGAACTGCCCAACAAATGTACCAGATAAATAGTCTGCATCTTGATAATGCCATCTGTAGGTAAAAATAAACTATTTTAGCAATAATTTTTTATTAAAGTAATTTAATGCCTATAATTCGTAGATTTCAAACCAAATTATTAATAAACTGTGATACTGATGAGGATTTTCCTCTCTCTTGCAATCATGACGATGATTAATCATCGAAAAAGACCGTCTTTTTTGGCTTTCACCATAATCTTAAATGCATATTTTTACCGACTTTTGTTATCTTAAAAATTGAAACATTACAAAATTAAATTAAATTTATGACAATTTTTAAAAAAATATTTTAAATGTTTTTATAAATTTATGAAATTATTTTATAATATTTTTTAAAACTGAAAAATATTAAATTATCATTTTTTTTTATTTATGATTAAAAAAATTTATATATATATATTTATTTATTTATTTGTTCCTTTTTTTGTTTATTCTTAAATTAAATTTTATTTTACCCCAAAAACTTATTTTAAATATTTAATAAGAAAGATTTTTATAGCTTTAGTGTTCTGAAAAATGCAATTTTAAAGAGAACTTCATTTATTCAATTCCTTCTATTAGCTCCCACTCTCTCTATTTATATCTTGTTCAAATTTTCAATCTTTCATAAAATACTTTTTATTCATCCACTCATGTTCGAATACATTTTTTTTGAAGTTGTAGTGGATGATACTTGATGTTAATACAGTTTTTTCAAATATTAATTCATTCATTAAATTTAATTAATTAATTTTAGTTTTTTTTAGATTTAAGTTGCATGTATCTACCCATAGATGGCGCCAGATAAACTTAAAAGAAATCAATGAAAATTATTTATAAAGGACTTTCTGCAATAGAGTGAAAAAAAAAAAAAGTAGAAATTTATTTAAAAATTTTTTTTTAATATTACTTGTTTGAAAAATAAGCTACGAAAAAAAAAAAGTATCATTTTTAAACTGTTTATATAAAATAAACTTTTTTTATTTTTAAGTAAAATATATAAAAAATTATATCTCAAGTTCTTTCATTTGTAGCTGATCTTAAATAATAATTCTTATTAAATACTATTTGTTCAATTACT
The DNA here is from genome assembly GCA_021605095.1 of Caerostris extrusa. NCBI lineage: Eukaryota > Metazoa > Arthropoda > Arachnida > Araneae > Araneidae > Caerostris > Caerostris extrusa. The sequence continues at coordinate 43,098 of BPLR01010084.1, forward strand.
GCACATCTGCAGAAAACTATTTACAAAAATAATAATAATAATAATAGCAATGCTTTTCTCAAGTTGTGCCAATATGTTGTATGCAAAAATATAAATCCCGCAGACTCGTGACCTAGATGTAACGTGTGCATCTACCGAACAGGAGAGATTAGGTTCGAACTTGCCGAAGGCTTCCATTGCAGTCACTGATTTCAAAAATGAGTACGCAAATGTCGAACAACTAAAGAGAGGTCATTATCTAATATTCTAAGGTCATTTAGGAATATATATATATATATATTCTATATTGTCTAGCTAAATCAATAAAACCCAAATGAAATTAACTCTAATATCTTGGAGATAGTATTGTCAAGGAATATGTACCTTCAGGACGTATAACTCCACACACATATATATAATATATATTAAAATCATAATTACATAAACAAATTTAAAACAAATGCAAAATTAATTATTTGACTTTTATTGACGACTAATCTTGTAATTGGGGCGCGTAAAACACAAAAATTCTACCATTGGCAAGGTCTACAGAAGTTCGGTTCGAAATCTTACAAGTGATATCTAGCCAAAAGCCTCGGTATCTGAGTTTGGAATAAACAGGACTAATCTGTAGGTTGGAATGTTCTGCCATTAAGTTCAAAGAGGAGTGGATTTAAGTGCAAATCTCCCTGAACTCTCGTTCCAAATTGTGATGGCAAAATGTGGGTATAGTGCAGAAGGCCTCTGTAGTGCACCGTTGAATTTGGTACTGTACAGGTCTATTGGTGGAAGTCTTTAAATCAAAGTGTTTGGTACTATTACCATTGGTGATAAAGCAAATTATAATATCGTAACAAAAATTATTGGATTCAAAAGATTATTATTATTCAGAAGTTGTGATTTGCCTTAGCATCTAATTAATGTTATTTTTACCAGTCTTATTTCGAAACTGGGTATTTTGTATCGATTTTAATCTTATAAATATAGAGACCAAGCCTCATGGTTTTAGTGTTCCAACTATATCTCTATGTAATATAATATTGTAAAAATAAATGCAGTTATGTTATTTATAATTCTTTCTTACGGTATTGAAAGAGTATAATTTAAATTAGAAAATTTAAACCAAATTTTCATTATTACATACAATTAAATTCTGTTGCTCTTCAAAAGGTATCTTTTTTTAATCCCACAATGAACAAGTAATATCCCACTGAAAAAAAAAAATTTTAAAGTCAATTCCTTTTTTTTTTCACTCTATTACAGAAAGTCTTTTATACATAATTTTCATTCATTTTTTTAAGTTTATCTGGACGCCATCTATTGGTAGACATATGCAACTTAAATCTAAAAAAAACTAAAATGAATTAATTAAATTTAATGAATGAATTAATATTTGAAAAAACTGCATTAACATCCAGTGTCATCCACTACAAGTTCAAAAAAAGATGTATTTGAACTTGAGTGGATGAATAAAAAGTATTTTATGAACGATTGAAAATTTGAACAAGATATAAATAGAGAGAGTGTGAGCTAATAGAAGGAATTGAAAAAAAGCATAACAGTTTGCATAAAATTTTCAAATCACTGTTTTAATTCAAAAACAATTTGAAAATTGGAACAGTATTTGCCTTAAGATTTATTTTCAATGTAAAAAAACTGCTTATTTTGTTAGATCTGAATTAAGACATAACATTCTTAAATTTACGCAGACTCATGGCCAATTGGCTAGCTCTCTAGCCTTTGGAACCATATGCTTTAAGTTCGAATCCTGGCGGTGGCATGAATGCTTGCTAGTGGTTCGTATTTCACGTCAAACTGTAGCTCCTGGTCTAATTAGCCCAAAGTGTACACAAAATGACCGTAGAGTGACAAACCAAACCAAATCCTTAAATTTACACATTAAAATATCAAAAATATAAATTATGAACATATTTTCACATTTTAAAATGATGATAATAAAAAAATAAAAATAATAAAAATTGTAATCCACACATCAAATTATCTAATAATTCTTCTTCAATAGCTAAACAGCCCCATGGTGGACCAAGCGGTCTGCCTACTGGCAGATTCCGAAACAAGAAATGTTTTCTATTTTATTGGGTAGAGTTGTCAGCCCTACGCCCAACACTCTACAGTCACATTAGACCAGGGCCTACGGTTTAAAGTGGATCCACTATTACAAACATTCATCGGGATTCGAAACCGAAACCTCTAGTACCGAATGCCATGGCTCCAACCTTATTTAATAATTACACAATTATTTTTTTTTAAGTTTTGCTTTAACTAGATGTTTTACGCAATTTAAAATTTAAACACACACATATATATATATATATACTTGCAGAACCCAGCGTACATTGCCCTGACAAAAAAAGAAATGCATTGTAGAAAATTACATATCGCGAATATATTCTCCATGTTCCAATATATGTGCGTATTAATTTTCATGGATATGAATATCATTTGAACGGTATATAAGATACAATGCTGGAGCACTCTCTGGTGGCAAGTAACAATAAAGTAGATAACTCGAACCTACTTTCACCTACTCGAGTACATATTATTACCCATTTTCATAGCTATTGGTTGAACGGTATAGAAGGTGATATGCTGCAGCACCCTCTGGTGGCGACTTACAACAAAAGGGGATAGCATAAAAACACTCTCGATGTTTTGTCAAACGCACACAATAAATTTCATTAAAACCTGTCAAGCCGTTTAGGAGGACTCAAGTGATAAGCACATATACAGGTGAATTATATATAAAAAGATATATCGATTGCAGCGCCAAATACCGGTTCCAATATTTTATCTAAACCATCCAGGGACCCACTCAAACACACACAGAAAATTTCATCCAATTTGAGCAAATCGTTTAGTAGGAGTTCAATGATAAACACATGTACATAAGAACACGATTGCAGCGCCACCTGAAGAATATATATATATATATATACTTATATTATAACAATGACTGCCATTTTCAATTTGATAGCTGACATTTTTGTGCAAAACTGATTCGTAGCTAATTTTCAAAAGAAAGAAAATATAAATCTGTATTACTTAAATAAATCCCGGGAAAGAAATTTTAAAAATATTATAGATTTGAGTGAAAACATCCAAAAGTGGTCAAGGACCCGAAAAGCCCCGTTCCCGAAAACAATATCCATATATTTTGTCGGTATTCTTTGATATTTGGTTTGGTTTGTCGTCCTACGGTCATTCTGTGCACACTTTGGGCTAATTAGACCGGGACCTACAGTTTAACGTAGAATTCGAACCACTCACAAATATCCCTGCCACCACCAGGATTCGAACTCGAATCCTGTAGTATCAAAGGCTAGAGCGCTAACCAATTGGTCATAAGGCCGCATATTCGTTGAGGAGCAATAGTTTCATCGAATTTTGAGGGAAAGTTTTTGATGATACTAAATGCCCACTGAAGGTTTTGACGGAAAAAAAAAAAAATCATAACTTGTTCGCTTTCCTTTTCCTTTTTAGTAGGTTATTGGATCCCTTGGAGGCGACAATACCGGTCACATTTTATTGTCAAAGTAGGTATCTCCCACAGATGACATAATTCGGAACTTAATTGCCTCAGTTGAAAGAAATGAATAAATTAGAATAATACAAACTTATTTATTATTAATATGTTTTTGTCTACCATTCAATCTTTCGGTGACCATCTTGTACATAATTTATCCGAAAAGTATCTTTATTTTTATTAATAATTTAAAAACTAACATATGCGCTACAGTTTTTTTTTTTTTTATTCAAAAGAATTATATTAATGTTTTTTTCTTTTTTTTTTTTTTTTTTTTTTTTTTTTTGATAATGTACACAGCATTAAAATCTGTGCCACACTAGTTACATGAAACACATTGAGACTCGAATTTTCTTGATACTTTCTTTTTTGTGAAAAATATGTAATATTTCAATGAGTTCATTTTTTTTTTTTTTTTTTTTTGTGACGATGAATAAAACATTTCTAACCATGCTTCTTCCTACACACTGGTAACAGTGTTCCCTGTGGCTTGGTCATTAGGCTTAGAGATCAAAATGGTCAGCAGGCCTCAATTTGGCCTGGTTTGTCGGCTTACGTCTTAAAGTGGATTCCGAACCACTACAAACACCCATGGCACCGCTGGGACTCGAACCCGAAACCTCTTAGCAGACCTCGAGATTCTATATATATAGTATAAATATATATATAGTACTTCCCGGTGCATTAGTTAGCCTACAGACTCTCTGCCCTGGTTTGGGTTGGTTTGTAGCTCTACGGTCATTTGTGCACACACGGGAACACATTGTGCTAATTAGATCGGGACCTTCAGTTTAGCGTGGGTTCCGAACCACTCACAAGCATCCATGCTACCACCAGAATTCGAACCTGAAGCCTGTGGTACCAGAGTGCTAGCCAATTAGCCATCAGGCCGCGACTCTCACCCGGAAAGGAAGATATTTCGAGCATTCTGCGTGTAGTTGAGTATCGGGTTTTCGGCTTAGATTGGTTTAGTTTGTCTCTCTGCGGTCATCTTGTGCACACGAGGGCTACACAGACAGGGACCTAGAGTTTAAAATTTGGTTTAGAAATGGAATCCTACCGTGAATCTATACATATCTGTCTTTAAATAGTGTCTGTCTCATTATATGTGTGTGGTGTGTGTGCGTGTGTCAATAAAGCAGTCAGTTCTTCATCCTGTGCGTCAAGTAGATCAAGCCAAACACACCCAGTTACAATCGGGTTACCCAAACTGCACACATACACATCAATTCACATTAGTTAAACATAGTGCATTAAGTGTTAGATTTTCTTGATACCGTCCCCCCCCTTTTTTTTTTTTTCTTTCTCTTTCTTTCTTTTTTTTTTTGACGATGTAAGCAACATTTCAATGTGTGTCACATTAGCTACACGACACACAGCGACTCTCGAATTTTTTTTTTTTTTTTTGACACATTTTGTTTTTGTGACGATATATATGTAACGTTTCGATTCACACTAGTTGTTCGCAACCCATCGAGTTTCGGTTTTTTCTTTACACGTTTAGTGATGTTGTATGCAGCATTTCAATGTGTATCACATTGAATATTGGGTCTCATTTAGACACAACACAACACATCAAATCTCATTTTATTTCCATATTTGGTTTTGTGACAGCGTATGCAATGTGATTATTTAATTGTTTTTTGTCCCTTCTATAACGTTGAGGGGAATTCATATCGATAGCATTCCTGCGACCATTACTCAGAGGAATTCTATCAACAATTCAATCAGGTGGGGCCTGAATGGCCGAGTGGGTGGCGCTCGGTACCACAGGTATCGGGTTAGAATCCCGGCGGTGCCATGAATGTTTGTAGTGGTTCGAATCCACTTCAAACCGTAGGTCCCGGTCCTATTAGGATCGCAGAGTGTTGCGGGGGCATTGTTACTCCGCGTCCGTGGCTTATCTTCAAGTTATACGCTCCACCTGGGTAATGCAAAGTGAGTAACGTCTGTGCAGCGCTTGCCTTAAGGCATTCAAGACGTCCATGTCTAAGTGTTTGCCAGCTGCATTAGAAAAAAAAAAAATTCAATCAGGTAGATCAGAACAATAAATTAGTCCAATAATTCAATCAGAATCAATTGATAGATAAAAATTATTAATTTGATAAAACAAATTTAATGCAATGTAAAATATCTTTCAACAAAAATTTGTAAAATTCTAGAGAAGCAAACTCGAAAATTGTAGTTTGTCTGTAATCTATTCTATTTTCAATAAAAGTGAATATTTAAAATGTGGAAAATTTATACTTAACAAAAAAAAAAAAAAAATAAATCGACATTTTCTTCAATTTTATTCTTATGTTGTTATTGTAATACAGAGACAGTTAATCTTTATGCCATAAGCAAGGGCTGCACCGCTGTTACTTGTTTAGCACTACCCAGGGGGCACGTGTAGCTTGAAGATAGGCTACGGACGCGAGTAACGTTACCCCCACAACGCTCTACGATCCTATTAGACAGGGGCCTACTGTTTGAAGTGGATTCCAAACCACGGCAAACATCCAAGGCACAGCCGGGACTCGAACTCGAAAGGTGTGGTACCGAGCGCCAGCCACTCGGCCATCAGACCCCTCCATTTATTCTTGATATGATAAAAAAATCACCTATTTATTAAATATAAGCAATGTGTATATTTTTACATACATTGAAATTATCAATCTTATTTGTATACATACATCAATTCGTAAACAATCATGGAATTTTTGTTCTTTTCTTTAATGATGATTTAAAAAATGTATGTAAATTCTCTTTTTATACAATTTATTACATAAAAGCTATCGCATATGTAGGATTTCCGTTGAAATCCCAAGAAAAAAAGTAGGGACTGATGGCTGAAAGACTAGAGCTCTAGCGCCATAGGCTTTGGGTTCGAGTCCCGGTGGTGCTCTGGATGTGTGTAGGGGTTCATAATCCACTTTAAGCCGCAATTCCCGGTCTAATATGACTGTAGGGCGTAGTTCTGACAAACGGGACCCCGCAAAAGGAAAACATCGCTTATCTTAAAATCTGCCAGTAAGCAGACGGCCTTGGCCAGAACGGGGCTGTTGCACCAATGAAGAAATCCCGGTCTAATATGACTGTAGAGCGTTGGGCGTGGGGATAACAACCCTAACCCGTAATAAGTCAGTGACTCGGAGCCAAGTCAGACTTCTACCTACGGATGCTCCAACAAAACAAAAGTTGCCCCCCTCCCTTTTCTTCCTTCTATGAGATCATATGGGCTCTTAAACTTGGTTTGGATGTTACTGTCTACCAAGTGGAATAAGAAGCAACAAAAAAGTAGAAATAATTAAAAATTTTGAAGCAATTCTATATAAAAGAAATATCAAACTATTCCAATGAATAAGATGCACCATGCATGTCCATAAATTAAGGATAATGAAGTTCAGGCAAAGAAAGACACAGAAGCAAAACAAATTTGACTTATTTGTAAAGTCTATTTATTAAACAAAAGGTAAAAGAGTAAAAAAGAATATGTTCGACATAATTAATAAAAAATTTTACTCCCTGAGCAAATTTCAAAAAGAACCTATTTACAAAAAACAGTATAGCATGGTTAGTATGATGGTTAATATGGAGTATGTCTAAGGCCTTACAATAGGCATGCTGAATATCCAATTATCAATCTGATCTTGGGGAATATTACACCATTCAAGCAAAAGTTCCGGTTGACATGGGAGGGGAGAATTAAACCTGACTCGTCGGAAAACATCACACAAGATCCACAATGCATGCTCTCTACTCCAGGTTAATCGCAGGCGACAGTGAGTTGAGGTAAGTGGAACACATCTGACAGGCCTACGAGCATATACCAATGTGCCCCAAGCGTTTACACGGTCTGCTTTGAAACTGTCGTACCTGTAGCTGAAGAGAGCTGACGAGACAGGTCTGATGCTGTGCTCCGTCTGTTTCTTTTGGCAGTAACTGCTAAATACCGGTCCTCATTCGGCGTTGTAACTCGGGGGCGACCTGTGCTGTAACATATACTCACATTACCATCATCTTGGAATCGTTGCCAAAGCCTGAGATAACACTCTGGACGATTCCAAGTTCCTCGGATACTTCCAGCTGGGTACGTCCACATTCCAGTCGTCCGATACTTCTACCACGTAAAAATCATCTAAATGCTTTTTTGTGCCATAACTATGCGGTTATTGCACTGAAAGGCTTTTAAAGCGCTTGTGAGCAATTTTACTTCTTTGCCACCATTTATATACCCCTCTCTTACACTCTCGTCATTGTGAATTCCGCGCCATCTGGTGGTTTCCTGTAACATATTCTTCTTCAAGATGTGTGTGATAATTCTACAGGTGAAATTTTTATTTCAGAGTTCAATTTCTGTGTGATGCTGAATTATCCTTAATTTATGGACATGAGTGTATATATTTTTCAAGGAAGATAAATATTATACATTTTTATTAAATACATATGCATACACTGCATTAAAAATATTTTTAAGTTCAATATATCTCAAGAAAGATTTCGCATACTTCTTATCTTGCGTTAAATTTGTCTGCCTTAAATTATTTTAAGAAAAAAAAATTGTAATACATTTTTGTCGTATTAGGATATTGAGTTATTTTTTTTTAACTATCTATATTTATATACAACTTCATAGCTAGATCCGGAAAGTATATACGTTATTCAAAGTTTACTAATTAATTATTAATTTGCACTAAAAAAAGTTTATAACATTAAAAATAATTAACTAATTAGTTTAAGTTACTTAATTTTTTTTTTTTTTACTTTCATAAAATGCAACCGTAATAAAACACGAAATATACGATTTCTATAATTTAGGATTATTATCATTATAGCAATAGGAGCCTGACTCGTGGCAGAAGGCGTCGCTGTTAAGCATTAGGGCTGAGGTTCCATCCGCAAGCGGCATTGTTGTAGGCACTGTTTCAAAAAACGAGGAGACCTCAAAGGCATTTGTGATATTCAGCCTCTTGCCTCGTCAGTCGGACTACTACTACTACTACTACACCACACAACACCACATCACTATGCCTTGAGCTGAGTTGCCTCTTTACAGTTTGGGAATGATGTGGTGAGAGAGAAGTCTGACTGGGCTTCACGTTCTGGACGCTTTACGTTCAGACTTGGGACCTACGACTTAAAGTGGATTCCGAACCATTACAAATATCCATGGCACCACCAGGATTCGAATCCGAAACCTGAGTCCTCAAGAGCCAGAACGCTAGCCACGCGGCTATCAGGCTCTGGTTTACTATGACCGTAGAGCATTGGGCGTTGACAACCTTACGCCGAAAAAAAGAAAATATCTCATATTTCGAAATCGCTAATAGACAGACGGCCTTGGCCTACCTAGGGGTTGTTACGATAGAGAATATGATAAAGAGCTGTCCCAAACCAACGTTAATTTTTTGATGAAATTAAGTAGGAATGTCGTTTTAAGGCTTTCGATTTCACAGTTGCTAAGCTTCACACATGATTAAATTTCACCACATAGCTCTAGACACTCGACCATCCAGGCCCCCATGAGTCGGACTACTGGGAGATTTCTTGGTTTTCTCCCATACGATACGCACATGCGGGGTAGTTCCCTCTAAAGGTCCTTCCGGAAGGCACTTCCCTCCTTCTACAGCGACACGGAGCAAGTCAGACTTCTACCTACGACTGCTCCATTCCAACAGAAACTGCAGCCTCCTCCCTCCCTACTTCCATGAGACCCCACGGGTTCATGGACTTGGTTTAAATGTTACTGTCGACCAAGTGGGATAAGGGAAAAAAAAATAAATAGAAATAGGAGTATTTCTGTACAACGTAATTTTCTGTTGATGATATCAAATTTTCGATTAAGTTATCAATATGCATGTATCAATTCATGGTATTATCAATCGATTCAAATTTACCTTGTCAAATAGATGACACGAACCATGTCCTAATATTTCCACTTCAATGTTTAATAAATGGACGTTTGTCTTTAGTTTAATTCATTAGACCATTGTGACACCGTTAGCTTCAAATATATTACATTTGTTTTCATCAACTAATAAAAGACTGTATAAACTTTTCTTCATATTTCTGGCGTTGAAATGCGAAGTTTTCAGTTCTTTTACACTAATAAAGACGGGGCCTGAATGGCCTAGTGGCTAGCGCTCGGTACCACAGGTTTCGGGTTCGAGTCCCGGCGGTGCCATGGTTGTTTGTAGTGGTTCGGAATCCACTTTAAAAAGTAGGTCCCGGTCTAATAAGATCGTAGAGCGTTGCGGGGGCATTGTTACTCCGCGTCCGTGGCTTCTCCTTCAAGTTACACGCGCCCCCTGGGTAATGCAAAGTGAGTAAGTCTGTGCAGCACTTGCCTTAAGGCATCCAACACCAAGGTGTCTGTGTTTGCCAGCTGCATTAGAAAGAAAACACTAATAAAGACAATTATTAATTGCAACTCGGTCATGATACCTTGCTGACAAATGTATTCCGTCCATCTTGTTTCTTATCCCACTTGGTAGACAGCAACATCTAGACCGAGGGGAGGCCAACATGCCTTCAACATTTTTCCGGCCCCGTGAGATATATCGCACTTTTACAAAATATATTTATTTTATAATGGTCAAAGTAGTAAAAAACAATGTATTAAAAGAATATATTGTGTGTGCATCCATATGTTCAAAAATGAACTGTCGAAATGATGAGAAAAATACAACAAAATTTTTGCAATATATTCATCTCCCTTTCATGTTGAAATCGAGTCGGCCCCAGAATATCTCCAAATAGTAATGGTTGACATATAATGTAATATTGAATTAAAAACACATTTTTGAAACATCAGAATAAAAAATAGGGTTTTATAACACTTACATCACAAAAGTGAAATTTCCAGTTAGAGAAATCTGGCACAAAAAGTTGTTAGCGCCTTGGGTTCAACTTACACTTGCGAATAGTTTTTTTTTTTTTTCTAAAATGAAATTGATATAACGGACGCTCACCTGCAACACCCATTACGATGTGCAAATACCCAAATGGAGATCGATTTGCAAAAGCTAAGTGAAAAGAGTGGAGAAACACATATCGCACGAGTCAAATAAATATTTTTTGAATGATTTCATTTTTTTTTTTTATTTTGTTTATATTTATATATTTTTTATGTTTCATTTTGAGTGTTCTATATATCTTTACAATGTGGGTTTAGTATCATTATTATTATAGTATCTATGTTTACATGCAAGAATAATAGTAAACACAAAAATAATAACTCATTCTGTTTCAATTTTTCACTCCACAAAAATGTCTCTAGCGGGTCTCAATCTAATAGGGGGTATATATAATTTTATATACGGTCTGCGGAGTTAAGATGCAATTCAAAGTGGATCGAAAAATCATTTGGGTTGGCCACTCCTGATCTAAACCAAGTCCAAGAACTCGTGTGGTCTCATGGAAGGAGGGAAAGAGAGGGGGAGCTTATGTTGTGATGGAGCACTCATAAGTAGAAGTCTGAATTAGCTCCGCGTCGCTGACTTTTTACGGGGTAGGGTTGTTAGCCCTACGCTCTACATTCATATGAAACCGGGACTTATGGCTTAAAGTGGATTTCGAACCACTACAAATATCCATGGCATGGCCGGGAGACGAACCCGAAAACCTGTGGTACCGAGCGCCAGTCCCTCGGCCAAACCTGTGGTAATGTTTGAGCGTTCTATAATACTTTTGAGACTTAGTTCTAAGTTTTTGAATTTAAAGCACGTTCTAGTTTTTTTTAATTTACGTTCTATAAGACTTTGAGACTTAATTCTAAGTTTTTTTTGAATTTAAAGCACGTTCTACAATACTTTTTTAAGTTTTTTTAAATTTAAAGCACGTTCTATAATACTTTTGAGACTTTGGTCTAACTTTTGAGACAATTTTTTTTTTGAATTTAAAGCACGTCCTATAATACTTTTGAGACTTAATAGTTTTTGAGACTTTGGTCTATAATAAGACTCAGCTTTTTTTTTTGAATTTAAAGCACGTTCTATAATACTTTTAAGACTTTGGTTTAAATTTTGCATTCAGTAATATTGGATTTGAATTTATTTTTGATCTATTAGTTTAGTTTGTCGATCTAAGGTCATTTTTGCATACTTTAGGCTAATTATACCAGGACCTGCAGTTTAGCGTAGAATCGGAACCACTCACAAACATCCATGCCTTCGCCAGGTTTCGAACCTGAAGCCTGCAATACCAAAGGCCAGAGCGCTAGCCAATTGGCCATCAGGCCTCTTTTCGATCTATGGTTTGTTACATTGTACAAGGTAGTTATGTAGGTTTCACAATCTTAATGTATTACTTAATTTATGATGTTTTTAATAACATTTTATAATAGGTATTTAATTACATACAGAAAAATCAGATAATTAAAACTAACATTTTGAGGAATGTTTTTTTTTTCGAATTCTAAAACCTTTATCAATAATTAATTTTTAAAGTTCTAGCGAAATATACATGAATGATCTAGTCCTGAAGATGTTTTAATTAAATAAGACAAAAATGGAAGAATATTCTAAGCAGAACGATTTTATTTAATACTACAAACTGTGTTTACAAAAGATATTTTTAATGTTGATATAAATTGAATGTGTAACAGTCAAAATAGGATTCGAAATTACATGCGAAAACTTTTGTGAGATTTATTTATTCGTAAGCCCGACTCGTGGCAACTCGCGCCACAGATGAGCATGAAGGCTGAAGTTCAATCTGTTGGCGTCTTTGTTGTAGATACTGTTTCAAAAAAACGAGGAGACTTAACGGCGTTTGGGATGTTCAGTGTCTTGTCCTATTAATAGAACTAACTGGCCTTCGCTAGCCCTTGCATATGTAATTTAATGTGATAATTGCTGATTATCTAGAGAAAATATCATGTGATTTAATATCATATAAAAGTTATTGATGTCACATGCAAATCTATCGTATAAGATTCATTGATGTCTCAGTATTACGATAAATAGACTTTTCATAGTGCTCATAAATATTCATTTTCAAAAATTAGCCACTGTAAAAATGTTCTTCATTTTAAAATATTTAATTATTCATTTTTTAATATAGGAGGACTGCTATCACTGTAGTGATATTTACAGCTCATAGTAGTGACAGCTCATAGTCATGCTATCACTGTAGTGATATTTACTGCTGAGGTAAATATCACTAGTGATATTTACAGCTCATAAAAAAGAAGAAAAATCGCAAATATAATCCAACCACGGATTGTGTGGAACGATAAACATCCGATTTTACGACCGAAACAGACGATGTGATTATTGTCAGGTATACGCAGCGCAAAGCAAGAAAACAGTAGAATAGTTAGCGTAGAATTTTTTTAATCGAATTCACTTTTTAATCTAGTTTTTCTTTTAATATTAAATTTTAATGATTCAAAAATTAAAATTCATTTTATTACAATTAAAATGCCTTCAAATGACATTTTCTCCCCTATAACGCCGATCTTTTAAAACTATCAAACTTGTCCGCTTGGCAACTTTTCACATAATAGGTAGTTGAAGTGTTAAGTCATTAGTCATGTATTTTATCTGTTGGTGTTTAAAATAATGATGAAATTAATCTTGCCATATATATTTTATTGTTAAAAGGAAAAAGAAGTGGAGGCGCCGGGTATCGATCCCGGTACCTCTCGCATGCTAAGCGAGCGCTCTACCATCTGAGCTACGCCCCCTTCCGGCTGACAAGCGTCTGGTTGCATATTAGACAACTGAATGAGGTCAACTGGCAATGTGTCAAGTCGAAACCGAAGTTACGATGCAGCGAAAAGAGGCCAGTGAGGCACGCGTCCATTTGGGAAAAATCGTTTCCTTTCTCTCTAAAAAGTTATGAATCCAAGAAACGTATCATTTCTATGTGAAAACGGTATATGTTTTAAGACATATGGGTGAAATCGACAATTTTCTTGATAAATAAATGATTTATTACCATGAAACACGTGTTAATAAATAAATAAATAAAAAAAAAAAAAAAACACCAGAAAAAGTTTTACCAGGTTTATATCTTTTTAAAAATTAATTGTCTTAGCCAAAGTTTACTTTGCTATCAAGAAAAGTCTATTCAGATAACATTTCTCTCACCAAGAATTGCAGCCTTCGCTTTGAAAATAAAGTCGACTAGGTGAGAGATTGCGATATTGTTTCTCAAATTTTAATGCGGACTGCATGTTCAAAGTATTGCTTTTATACAGTACAAAACTGAAGGTCCTGGCCTCATTTGACCGCCGAGTGTCAAGGAGCCCAGTCAGACTTCTCTCACCCACATCATTCCCAAACTGTATAGGGGCCACTCAGCTCTAGGCGCAGTGATGTGGTGTGGTGTAGTAGTAGGTACCATGGATGCTTGTGGTAGTTCGAATTCACTTTAAACCGTAGGTCCCGGTTTAATATGACTGTAGAGCGTTGGTCGTAAGGCTGACAACCAAAAACGTACATAAGCTCACCACGTAAAAGGAAAAAAAAACATTTATTGTCTCGAAATCTGCCAGTAGACCTTGGCCCGCCGGAATGTTATGTCATTGAAGAAGTAGCGTAGGAAACCTTGTATTCTTTAGACGTATTACAAGCAACTAAGGGATATTGCATCGGAATTTATTCACTTTTGTAGCTTATGTAACACATTAGTAAATATTTTATTTTCTTTGGTTTTCATTTGGTCCCTGTCTAATAGGATCGTCGAGAGTTATAAGGGTAGTGTTACTCGCGTCCGTGGCTTATCTTCAAGCTACACGTGCCCCCAGGAGAGTGCTAAGTGAGTAACGTCGATGCAGCCCTTTCTTATGGCATAAAAGAGTGTCTCTGTATTTCCAGATACATTAGAACAACAATATAAGAATAAATCGCTTTTTTTTTTTTGCTATATATAAACTTTCCATTTTTAAAATATTCACTTTTATTGAAAATAGAACAGATTACAGACACATTTAATTTTCCAAGTTCGGATCTCTACAATTTTAGAAATTTTTTTGAAAGATATTTTTTATATGTAAGTATTTTTTAAATGGTTAAAATAGCTACTATGTAATTTTTACAAGATTACTTGAGCTATAAATAATCATATTAAAATATGGAAAATATTATTGTATGCTTTATTAAAAAAAAAGTTGGCACTATTGTGAAAAGAATAGTGCCGAATATTAAATACACTCGAATTCTCATGTGAAATAAAAAGACTACTTGATTTCGATACATTTTTTTTTTATACTTTATTAATTATGGCACTTAAAAGAAAGCGTTACACTGAAACAGAAAAAGTGAGATCAATTGCATGCACTCGACACTGCGAATTTCTCGCAGCGAATGCATGAAAGTAGAACTGTTCCGTCGTCAATGCATTTTCCACTTCCATGTAAAACACATCTAAATTAACACTGACTGTTAAAGACTAAGTCAAAACACAAGCAAAAAACACTAAAGAATACACGAATATAAAATACAATATCCTTCAATTTTGTCAAATTCATCACTTTTTTATTAAAAACTATTAATTTTTTATTAATTAATTAATTTTTTTTTAAAAGTGATGACTTTTTTTTATAAAAAAAAAAAGTGGTGCCAGATGGTATTAAATTAATTAAATAAAATATTTAGGAAAAACGACAGAAAATCGATACTCTTTTAAGAAACTAGATGCAAAACGTTTTGTTATTTTTATAATTTCTATTATATAAACAAAATATTTATAAAAAAAATATAAAATAAAAATTATTTATATATATGTATATATTTATATTTTACTGTTAAAAGAGGTTGTTTCTTTAATTTTAACTGACTTTGGAAGTAAAATTAAATATGAATTTGCAATAAATTTGGAAATAGTTATAGATAAAAAAAAATTTTAGATACTTTTCGTATCCTAAATTTTTTTTTATTGTTTTTAAAAAAATTACATTTGTTAAAAAAAATACAACTTTAAATACAGATATATTATAGCTGTTTATATTAAGAATTCTTTAATTTCATTACATTTTATTGCAATTTATTATAATTATCTTATAATGGATATTGGTATTTTATGTAATATAAAAATGTTTTTGATATCGTACATAGAAAAGCAAATAATAATTAACAAAAAAATAATTAATTTTTGGTAAATAATTAATAATTATTTTTAAAAAATAATTAATTTTTTGGAAATTTAAAAACTGGAGATTCAAAAATTATTTTAATCATCTGGGAGTTTAAAAAATTGCTAAGATTTTTAAAGATAAATTAGAACGAAAGTTTTTTTTTTTTTTTTTTTCATTAAAAATCAATAAAAATCTTTTTCATATTCTTTTTATTCAATCTAAATTGTTATTTATAAATTCTTACTTATTATGAATCTTAATTCTTAGTTATTAATTCTTTATAAATTCTTATTTATTTAATTCTTAAACTGTTATTTATAAATTCTTATTTATTTAATCTAAATTTTTATTTATAAATTCTTACTTATTATGAATCTTAATTCTTAGTTATTAATTCTTTATAAATTCTTATTTATTTAATCTAAACTGTTATTTATAAATTCTTATTTATTTAATCTAAATTCTTATTTATAAATTTTATTCTTATTATGAATCTTAATTCTTATTTATTAATTCTTTATAAATTCTTATTTATTTAATCTAAATTCTTGTTTATTTTGATCAATCTGAATTTTTATTTATTTTAATCAACATAAATTCTTATTTATATTTAACATAATTTAGGATTTTTTTTTCAGGAATTTAAAGATTTAAATTTCATTCAATTCAGCTAAAAATTTAAATAAAAAATGGAATAAAAACACCGTAACCCTAAAAAAAGAAACTTAAATAGCATCGAAAATTTATTACTAGGATTTTATTTAATCTTTATTTTACCAAACTATTATCAATATATTATTAACCAATCACATAAAAAAAGAGTATCGATTTTGATTCGCTGTTTTCCATTATGAGCTATAAAAATTCATTGGAAAATATTTCAGGTAAAATAGAATTTTGATTAGATTTTCCTGGCTGCTAAAAATTGTACAGACTAGAAGCAACCTTTTGCATTGATAAACAGACAGAAATTCACAAAAAAAAATGTTCTGAATTTCTTCAACATCACTTCTAATTTAATTTAAGCAAAGACATATCAAAATGATTATTGGGTTTCTGATATAAAGTACGATTTTTGTAATTTATTCTATACAAGTAACCCCCATATAACACGACATTTTACCGGACATATCTGCGTAAAGAATTTTAATTATTTATGTCAATTTTTAAATTCATTTTAGTTGTGAAGTATTGAATTTATTCTAAGGTTCTCTTTTGTAATATGCCTTTTAAGAATTATTGAATCTTTTTTAAAAGGATTGCAAAATATTTATATTTTAGTTAAGCTGTTTATATTGAATTGTTCCAGTTTATTATAATTATCTTAAAATATGTATGGTTTTTTTTTTTTTATATATGGTATTTTATATAATAAGGTTTTTGATTATTTTTGATACAATATAAGGAAAAGCCGAAAGACTTATAATAACATAATTAATTTATGAAAAATTTAAAATTGGAGATTCAAAAATTATTTTAATTATCTGAAAATTTAAAAAATTACTTAAATTTAAAATTGGAATGTAAGTTTTTTTTAAGTTTTTTTTCTTTCCAAAACACTTTCACTCAGTATGTCTTTTGAAGTATTGTCTTTTAAAAGAATATAATAAATATTTATATTTTTAAAAAAGTTTTGAATGCTTATTATAAAAAAAATTAACTATTAGTGAAATTAACTGAAAATTGAGTCTTAAAAAAAATAATAAATATTTTTAAATGTTTAATAAACAAATTATTTAATTACACAAAAAAAAATTGACATTAAATTAATGATTAATGAATCATTTGATTTTCAGTCATTAAACATATGACAAAGTTAAAAAAAAAAAAAAATTTGTTTTTAAAAAAAAAAAAAAAAAAATTTTATAAATTTTGTAATTAATCCTGTTTCATATGGCACAGAATTTTTAATGTTTGTATTTTATAAGGATTACATGTGTTGTATGTATTTTTATGAGGATTATATGTATTAAACACGGAAAAAAAAAAAAAAAAAAAAAAAAAATGAAACCCCGAATACATTAAAATTCCATAGTAAGTTTTCCTCTGTCACGTGACTGTAATTGCGCATGCCCGTGCTAATCTCATTATCACGTGACTGTTAGCGTATTATGACCAGAATATTACAAGACTTTAATAATAACGAGCTTATCCTTTCATTATCGCAACGAACTTTGCAATGTGTAGTTTTCATAAAATAATTTTGTCACACACATTATGCATTTCATTATCTTCTGAACCAAATACACGAAAAATGACAATGAAAACCCAATAATCTCTTTGATAAATTATGCACAAAATAGTTCACTGAGGTATTCAAATATATAATTAATGTCTGTTATTGTATTAGCTTGATAAGACGTCTTGAAAACAAAACACATTTCTTGAAGCTGAGTTTTAGCATTCCAACTTGGTATTAGTTGATATTCTGCATTTGTATGGCTACATTTTGAACATAAAAAGTCATTGTAAAGTGCCATATATTAATGGACATACTGATTTTGTAGCATCAAAACGTAAAATGCCAATTTTTGAACGTGAGCTTTCAAGATCAGCATACAGCAATATTTCATTTTTCAATTTCAACAGAAAAGAGATTCTTGCCTATCATGATTAGGACTTAATCTCTTTTAGTAATTATTTAGATATGATTTTAAATTATTGTAGTTTTGGATATTACTCTGAATTATTCTTTATTGCCATAGTAAATAATTTTGAGTAAAATGGATAATTTATTCAATTGATGTTTCGACTATGCACGATAACACAAAATATAAAAGGAAAAAAACAACAACACTTAAAAGCTTTAATAAAAAAAGATAAATAATATATTTGGTCGTTAGTTATATAACCATTCCATTTTTTAAACATATGTTACTAAACAGTTGAGAAATGTCATGGTTCGATTGCTATATTTTTATATATTGATATATTATTCCAACAATTTTGTGTATGTCTAATTTTGATTTAAAATTTTCTAGAAAATCAATTTTGATATTCTTATACATCGAAAATGAAATTATATTTATTGGATTTCCGGTTTATTGACAAAGAAACTAAAAAAATTTAACGTGATAACTTCTTTTATGGTATATCTTCCACTATTCGATATTTATTTAAGTTTCTTGGCAAACCATTGCATTTGGACATAACTGTAATCGCAGACTACCAACAATTAACATTTAATTACACGGAAGCATTTTCATTGTAAAAAAATGTCAATTTGAAGACATTTTCTAATCAATAATATTGTATCATGTCAACATAAATGATACTTACAGCATCATAAATAGTAGATAATGAAAAAAAATCTAAAGATTTTTTTATCAATAAATTAAATTCATGAACGTAATACAGAATCCAGCCTATCCATTATATATCGCTCAATTTACTGACTGCAAATAAATAGAGATATTTCTTAACAAAATGAACTATCAACCTTAATAGCATTGATTTGTTTTATCTTGATAACACAAATTTGATGATCTTGATAGCACTGATCTGTACGATTTAGATAGCACTGGTTTTATCTTGATAACACTAATTTGGGTGATCTTGATAGCACCTGATTTGTCTCATCTAGACAGCATTGATTTGTTTTATCTTGATAACACTAATTTTGGTGATTTTGATAGGCTTGATTCGTCTGATGTAGACAGCACTGATCTGGACGATCTAGATAGCATTAATTTGTTTTATCTTGATAACACTAATTTGAGTGATTTTGATAGAGTTGATTTGTACGATCTTGATAGCACTGGTTTTATCTTAATAGCAATAATTTGAATGATCTCGATAGCATTGATTCATCTGATATAGACAGCACTGATTCATCTGATTTATACAACACTGATCTGTACGATCTAGATAGCATTGATTTGTTTTATCTTGATAACACAAATTTCGGTGACCTTGATAGCACAGATCTGTACGATCTTGATAGCACTGGTTTTATCTTGATAGTCCTAATTTGGATGAACTTGATAGAACTGATTTATACGATCTAGACAGCACTGATCTGTACGATCTAGATAGTATTGATTTATTTTCTCTTGATAACACTAATTTGGATGATCTTGATAGACCTGATTCGTCTGATCTAGACAGCACTGATCTGTACGATCTAGATAACATTGATTTGTTTTATCTTGATAACATTAATTTGGGTGATCTTGATAGAGCTGATCTGTGCGTTTAAGATAGCACTGATCTGTAGATCTTATTAGAACTGGTGTTATCTTTACAACTCTACTTCTTATGAATTTAATAGATTTTATTTGTATCATCTAGATAGCAGTGATCTGTACGATCTAGATCATTGATTTTTTATTTTGATGGCACTGATTTGTTTTATCTTGATAAGACTGATCTGTACGATCTTGATAACACTCATTTGGGTGATCTTGATAGCGCAGATTTATATGAACTTAACATTATTTTAGAAGTCCTTCAGAATTAGCTGGATATTCATAGACAGAGAAAAAACAAAAATTACGACATCAGGCACACCGTTTATGGCTACAAGAGACTGAATCGGAAAAACACATCAAACGAATAATAAATAGTCCTTTAAAAATAACACTAATATGTAGGTACAGCAGGACAGCTTAAAATATAGTAATAGAATGACTCGTACTGCTGTAATTTGACGTATATGTACGGTATTAGACGCATGCGCAAGAGCACGCGAGCAAGTTCTTTCCTAGGGGGCCTCTCTTTTCGATTCATGCGATTCAGAGAGGAGTCGAGAGCGATTCATTTTAATCGCTTTTTAAGATGGTGCTGAAAGGATTCTTGCCTTTTCTCGGATTGCGAGTGACTCCTTTGAAATCTGAAACATAAAAATAAAAAAAGTTTTAAGTCACAGAAAAAAAAAAATAGATTGAGTTATGTATGACTCGTAAAAGTAAACTATGTAGAATATATTAAATTAAATTGTAATTAAAAATAAGTCTAATTATGTAAATTATTTTCAGCCTGCAAAATTTAAAAAAACAATTAATTTTTTTTTATTATTCACGAGGAAAAATTAAGAAAAACCAATTTAGTAGTCCGATTGTATTGTAAATATTATTTAAGTCCTACTTAAAGTGGGATATTCCACCCAATACTAAAATCTAACATCGTAGAATGCCAGCCAATCGTCTGACTTCTGGCGGTCAAAATTGCTTCCTTAAGCATAAAGTGGATCACACTTATTTTATATGTAAAGAAAGACCAGAAAGTCTCCACATAATCAGCAAGATTGTGGGAAAAGCTATGATTAATAATAAACTTATAATTTTAAACGTTTCAAGGCTGCAGTCTTCCTCTATCAATATATAATCTGAAGTCATGCCCATCAATCTATTATCATTTCTATTTATTACTTGTTTCATATTTAAGACACTTTGATGGCATGCATATAACAAGGAAGTATCACTTTCATGGGACCTAACCTCTATCTATGGAATTCACTGATACAGTAGTGAACTTGTGGTTAAAGCTCTCATTTTATAAAAAGACATAGTTTAAATAACATCATGGATTCGGCTAAATCAATGTACTTTCATGGGACCTAACTTCTATCTATGGAATTCACTCATGCAGTGGTGAACCTGTGGTTGAAGTTCACCTTTTAAAGTTTGTTAATGAATCCGGCCAAGTCCAGTGTGCTTTCATGGGACCTAACCAGTGCATCTATGGAATTCACTCATACAGTGGTGACCCTGTGGTTAAAGTTTCCATTTTAAAGTTTGTTAACGGATCCACTTTAGTGTGCGGATGATATGAACCTACCCCTGGGTATGCTGGTGCATGCGAGCCACTCGTCGACGGAGATCTTGTGGTCGTCGTTCTCGTCGCAGTAGCGTGGCAGGTTCCTCCAGCACTTCCTCAGACGCTTCTTCTGCTTGCTGTCGCGCGAGAAGTGGCGCCACTCCTTCTTCAGGTTCTTCCACTCGCGCTTGTCCAGGGCCTGCGCAAACAACAACAACATTTTATCAACAAACTGATAATCGCACTCATAATGAGTGGCCAAACTGTTATGTGCTATTTCTAAGGGAAGCGGCCACAAATGCTTCACTTGAATTTTTAGGAAAATTTTCAATGGACATATACATATAGTTAACATTTAACACCATTAATGTATTTTCGAATTCTCATATATATGCAATTATATATGTAACAAATATACTATTATACATGCAACAAATATGCAACTATATATGTAACTATATGAACAACTCCTACATGTATTTAGGAGATAGATATGTGTTGCACATCGGAATAGACTAAAAATATGGCCAAGTTGGCGATGTCTCGAACAATATTGGCTAATAGATTTTTCACGGAAGTTATTTGATAATCAATAGGTATGAAGCAGTAAAGGTCCGTTCCCACCGAGGCGTGAGGCGCTTAAGCGAGAAGCTCTGACCAATCACTAGCCTCACCCCGTTCGCCTGAAACCGGTTTGAAATGCACCGCTTCGAGTCGACCCACTTTCAACTCGAGAGCGGAACTTCACAAGGCGTAAGGCTATTTCTGACGTTTCGCTGTGAAGGGGTCGAAAAATTTTCTTGCCTGCCGCGTGATTCTTCAACGCCTCTCGCCTCGGTGGGAACGAGCCTTAAGGGAAACGGCCACAAACGCTTCTTCTCCAGAATTTTAAGGAAAAATTTCAACGGACATATACATAGTTACCATTTAACACCTTAATGCATTTTCGAATTCTCGTATATATGTAACAAATATGCAATTATATATGCAACAAATATGCAAATATATGTAACAAATATGCAATTTTATATTTGTTACATATATAATTGCATATTTGTTACATATATTTGCATTAAGGTGCAACAAAAAATTGTATTATCTAAAAATTGTATTATCTATGCAACAAATATGCAATTATATATGCAACAAATATGCGACTATATATGCAAATATATGCAACTATATGTAACAAATATGCAACTATATCAACAACTCCTACTTATATTTAGGATATAGATATGTGTTGTACATCAGAGTAGACTAAAAATATAGCCAAGTTGGCGATGTGTTGGCTGATAGATTTTCTTTCTCAAAGTTACTTGAAAATCAATAGGTATGAAGCAGTAATTGTCACGTACTTTGGTGAATAAAATATCACGAAATATATTTCTTCATTTATTAGTTTTCTTCAAAATAGTGATCAAAAAATTATTTACTCACTTTGAGACAATTTATGTAAAACCGAAAAAGAGAAGGGAAAGGAAAAAAAAAAAAAAAAAAAAGACAGTTTAGTTTTAATTTAAGTAGTACATTATTCTTTCGCTTACTCACCGAATTATTATTGACGTCCATAGAATTGAATTTCCACCTGGCAGCCTTTTCTGGCGTAGGAGTTTCAATGCTGAAATGCAAAGAGATTTAAGTAATCCAATATTCATAAAAGCCAAATTAAAAATGCTATAATAAAATAAACATAAACATAACAATAATTATTATCATAAGAGATTTTGGATTTTTTTTTCCTGGACATTTCAATGATACAGTCGTCATAAGATCTTGTGAATTGTTGGGATGCACATGTTCTTATAAGATATCAACTGTTAGCATGTTGTTTTAAACAAGTTACAACATGCAAAAATACTTAGCATCCAGCTCACTTCTTTTCATCAATAGCGCAAACTTGTTCCCCCTCTCCCTCCCTAAAAGATTTTCTTCATTTCTTACATAATAATACAAGATGTCAACATATTTCCTCCGCAAGAGCGCCCCCGTGGAGTTCAGTTAAAAAAAGTCAGCTGGCCTCAAGACTCTAACCCGAGAGGAAGTACAGCGCAACCTGCGCTACCGCTGAGAAAGTTTAGTTTACAGTCTCTCATACCGAGGTAAAATATATTTAACACATCTCGGCATTATTAGTCGGCCTACAAACTGTCACCTTTGAGAGGAAATATATTTCGCGCACATTGCGCGTAGCCGAGTTCCGATTTTTTGGCTTAGAAGTGGAGTCCGTCCACGAATCTATAATCATCTGTCTTCAAATGTGTTAAATAGTGTATGGTATATAATATGTTGGTGCGTGTGTCAATAAAGCTGTGAGTTCTCCAACGTGTGCCTCAAGTATCTCAATCCAACCACACCCAGTGACAATTTGGTTGGCCGACCTGCACACTACAAAGACTTAAAAGTCCATAAACTTAAATTTCAATCAGCAATAGCTCATTTAAACTCAACAGCCTTATAATAACTGATCTGAAGGTTAAACCTTCCGTTAAATCTTATCTTAACTTGTAACTTACTTGTGTAGTTTGAGGTGAAATAAATCATCAAAAAATCAAAATTTTTGATTTGATTTTAAATGAATACATATAATAAAAATTCAGCAAAATCATATGAACTTAATCTACATAACCTATCAAACGTTTAAAACCAAAATTTACATACACCATATACCTTTAACAAAGTTAGTTACTTAAATATTCGAATATAATTGTTTATATATACTTTAACAGCAGTTCAATAACTCGTTGTTTGACATTTAAAATAAAATAATAAATTTTAATATTGGAATAATTAAAAAATAATTGTCAAGTTTCATATTTATTAAAACAAACAAACAACATCAACAACATTAAAAACACCTCAACGATTTGAAAAAGATTTTTAAATAGATTAAAAGAGGAGTTTTTAAAAATAATTTTGCATAAAATTTTTATAAAAACAGTATGTATTTACCTAACCGATCTGTTTTTAGCATCTTCTTTCATTTCTTTGATGAAAGACTGGACTAGTTCGTCTAGAAATTCCTGTTTCTTGTGCAGAGGACAACCTAAAAGATAAATACATATTTTAATCAATACCTTATTATTTCATAAAAAAAAATATCTGTCAGTATTAAAAATTTCAAAGTGTACAACTGTTGAAATCATTATATTGAATATTTTTTAAAGTAAAAATATTTAGTTTTGTTGGAGCTCAACAGATGGCACCACTAAAATGACTATCTCGATTTATGTTTACTCTTTCATAGGAATTTACTCTTATTTCTGAAAATTTATTTATAAATTTTTCTATAAATTATTTAATTATATCTTAATCCCAAACTTTTCTTAACACATAAACTATAAAAAAAATTCTCCTATAATAACAAAACGGTACTTACGTATTAACGGTACCTTGGCGACAGACTTGGCGGTTTTTAAGTGTCGCCAATCTTTTATTATTTGGAATAAAAATATTTTGAAAGCGTTTTGATTTTAAATGAAGTGTTTCATATATATTTTATTATTTGGAACAAAAATTTTAAGTGTAGATTGGCGCCAAATCTGTAGCTGCGGTTGGCGCGTGCGCACTTTATTGGCGCAACTGTCGCCAAGGTACCGTTAATACGTAAGTACCAAAAAACATTAATTAATATTAGTATATATTTTAAAATCTATATATTTAAATTTAATTGATATTGATATCTTATAATTAGATAAGAATTGAATAAAAATCCGAAATTTTGAAGCAAAATTTGTTTTAAATGTTAATTAATATAATTTTAAATTTTAATACGCACGAATCATAAGATTCTGATATGATTTTATTAAGATAAAATAATAATAATTATAATAATAATAAAAGCGGAAGCAAAATTGATAAATTTACAAATAATATGATTATAACTTTTTTTCAATTGCCATCATATGAAATAACTGATGCTATGTACGATCAATAAAAATGAAATATATTCAATATGCAATATTTTCATAATTGCAAAATCGGAATGTAATGGAAAAAGTGTAAACAAGGGAGATAATTTTGGGAATAAATACAAATTATTAGTGGTAAAAAAGGGTACAAATTTGGGGAGTGAACAAGTTTTGACACTTGAGTAGTACCCCCCTCCCCCTCTCCAGAAAACTCTTTCCTGGAAACCTGACTATTGATAAGTACATTGTCACAATCGCCATAAAGTCCCCTCGTTCCTGAAAGTAGTGTCTGTAACACATGATACCAGTGGATTCAAACCGGTGTCCTTTTTGCAGGCTAGATGCTGCACATGTTTAAAGTCGGTCACAAGTCGGGTATAGCATTTATTTTCTGTCATCATAATAATTCTAAATGTTCTAAAAAAATTAGTTAATAAATAAAATTCTATTGTTCTAATGTTCTTCTCTGATATTTTGCCTGTATCTACCATGGTTTAATGTAGGATAAAATCCATCTAAAGTCAATATATTTATATTGACCTTAGGTAGATGTCGAGTACGCCACGAATAACCCGCCAATGGGTGATGAGGGGAGCCCTTCCGGTGAAACATTTAGGGTACGTGTTCGGCATTTGTAGGTTGTATGGGAGAAAACTCCTACCATGGAGCCTGACAATTGGTGCCCAATTCTAATTCTTGTTGTCTAAAAACGTTCGTTTCTTGAAAGAAATGACTGCAATGCATGCTACCGACGGATTCAAATCTGCTCTCTATTGCACACAAGACATGCGTGACTACTGGACTACAAGCTTATGCAACTTCAAATGCTTGAGTAGTAGAAATTTAGGTGAGATTCAGTTTAAGTCAATATTAAATTGCATGCATTGCAATTTGATTTAAATTATTTAGTTCTTTCTTTCTTTTTTGACTTTTTTTATTTTTAATGTAAAATTTTTTTACGATTAATAACAATATAATCTAAGATTGAAGAAGATGATCACTGGCACAAAACACATCATTAAATCAGGTCATGGAATTTCTAAATTTAAAAAAAAAAAAATAATAATAATAATGTAGAAATTAGTTATGTATCCATCAAATGTATTTGAGAACCTTTTATATATTATTTTTAAAGGGATATAATAACCAAATGACTACTCCCAAGGGTCCCCCACCCCCAGAAAGTTTTGCTTGAAAAAAAAAAATCTCGATTCGATATCTCTGCGGAAAAAAAAAAACCAAAGAAAATTACTTAAAAATTAAATGGATGAATTGTTTTCGAAAGTAAAAATAGCAGTTCTTCTAACATCAATGCTGTTTAGAAATGGTTTTCTGTATTTTCTCCCATACACAACACTCAAATATGGTGCTTCAATACTTGGTCATCCTGAAAGTCCTTCTTTCATTACCGCTTGGTAGGTTTGTACTACATCGAGATTCACAGATTTATAGGAAAAAGCCATTATGTATACGATACCACCTGAAAAAAACATGCGGTTGCCAACGTTGATGGTAACTTTGATGATTACGTATCTTGTAATCATCAAAATTTAATCAAAATCAATTTAATTTAATTTTTTGAAAGAAAAACATTTAATAGTCAATGCTGAATTTTTTTTTTCATTTAACTTTTCTTTTGAATTGAGTAATTTAAAGGTATAATTATGAACTTTTTTGTGTGTGTAGCTAAAAACCCCACCAAATGCGACATTGCTGTGTTTGAATTCGTCTGGCTTGGTAGTTCGTCAGTTTCCCACGCAATAGCCGGATTATCCGGTGATAGTTGTGTATATTAACGGTATGAACAATACACTGAAGTGACAAAAGTCATGGGATACCTTTAATATCGTGTCTCCTTTCGCCCGGCGAAGTGCAGAAACTCGACGTGGCATGGACTCAACAAGTCGTTGGAAGTCTTCTGCAGGAATATTGAGCCATGCTGTCTCGATAGACGTCCATAATTGTGAAAGCGTTGATGGTGCAGGATTTTGGGCACGAACAGACCTCTCGATGATGTCCCATAAATGCTCGATGGGATTCATGTCGGGAGATCTAGGTGGCCAGATCATTCGTTGAATTGTCCAGAATGTTCTTCAAACCAATCGCGAACAGTTGCGGCCCGTGACATGGCACATTGTCATCCATAAAAATCCCATCGTTGTTTGGGTACATGAAGTCCATGAATGGCTGCAAGTGATCTCCAAGTAGCTGAACATAAGCATTTCCAGTCAATGTTCGGTCCAGTCGCACCAGAGACCAAGTCCATGCCATGAAAACAGCCCACACCATTACGGAACCACCACCAGCTTGAACAGTGCCTTGCTGACAGTTTGGGTCCATGGCTTCGTGGGGTCTGCGCCACACTCGAACCCTACCATCAGCTCTTATCAACTGAAATCGTGACTCATCGGACCAGGCCACGGTTTTCCATTCATCTAGGGACCAACCGATATGCTCACGTGCCCACGAGAGTCGCTGCAAGCGATGTCGTTCTGTCAGTAAAGGCACTCGAATCGGTCTTCTGCTGAATAGCCCAAGAAAGCCAAATTTCTCCGCACAGTACTAACAGAGAAGTCCCTTGTACGTCCCATTACATTGATTTCTGCGGTTATTTGACGCAGTGTTGCTTGTCTGTTAGAATTTACGACTCTTTGCAGACGTCGCCGGTCTCGGTCGTTAGTGCAGGCGGTCGACCACTGCGCTGTCCATGGTGGGATGTTATGCCTGAAATTTTATACTCGGCACACTCTTGACACAGTGGATCTGGGAATGTTGAATTCCCTAACGATTTCCGAAATGGCATGACCCATGCGTCTAGCTCCAACTAACATTCCGCGTTCAAAGTCTGTTAATTCCAGTCGTGCGGTCATCATCACGTCAAAACCTCTTCACATGAATAACTTGAACAGAAATGAATGCTCTGCGAATTTATACCTGTTCTACGCGATGCTACTGCCATCTGAAAATTTGTATATTGCTATCCCATGACTTTTGTCACTTCAGTGTATATCCAGAATCTGGAACTATGTTAATTAAATTATTAAATTTTACACTCTTTTCATAAAGCTGCATAATTTATAATTGAAAATATATATTTTTTCTTATACATTTAAACATTTTATTGAAGGTATCCCATTATTTATGAATCTCAATTTCTTTTTCTTTTTTTTTTTTTAAATCGCACTACAAATATTCATTATTCAACTCTAGATAAGCTTGCACCGGATGAAATCTCAGCATTTGTATTTTTTGCAGAATGCGTTGTGCTCTGGTAGCTGAAGCGCACTACGATAGGGTAGATAGATTACTTTATACATTTATTCACGTATTATGACATAGAATACGTCTAATCTTTGGAATCATTCATTTATGAACGCCTCAAAAATTTATTAACTTGAAAACAGTAATGGGCCATGGGCAATCTCTTCTAGCATGGGGATCAAATTATCCTCATGCCTCCAAATCAAGAGTCGGACAAATTATTAAATAACTTAATTATTAATTTTAAATGAATTAAAAACAAATTGACACTTCAGCATTTGTTTATAATCGAATGGTTTTGGTATAAAGCTGTATAATTTTATATCTTCTTATTTTCATTGGGCCAAGTGGCTCTGGCCTTTGGTATAACAGGCTTCAGGTTCAATCCTGGCAGGGGCATGGATGTTTGTTGGTAGTTCGGAATCTACTTAAAACCGTAGGTCCCTGTCTAATTAGCAAAGTACACAAAATGACCATAGAGTAAAAAGCTAAACCCTCTTCTTCATTGGCGCAACAGCCCCATGGAGGGACGAGGCCGTCTGCCTACTGGCAGAAAATCCGAAATGGATGATTCTTTTTATGGGATAGGGTAGTCGGCCCTACGCCCAACAGTCATGTTAGATTGGGACCTACCGTATAAAGTGAATTACTAACACTACAACATCCATGGCACCATCCGGACAACCCGAAACTATGGTAACGAGTGCTAGAGTATTTTATGATATAGTAAACGATAAAATAATTTAGTGCAAAGATTGGCCTTGTACTTGTAATTGTGAGGATATCAATATTGCTATTGATGCTATTTATAGATAATCGCACAGAATTATCCTTCCGTTATCCATTCCGAATTTTTATTTATTTTTTTTTCATCCTTAAAAAAAAGTTCTCACATTCACACATATGTGCTGTCGGCACATACGTTCACACATATGTGTTGTAGAAAAAATCAAATCGCTTTTCTTGGAAAATGCGTGCAAATTTGTATATTTTTCTTCCGCCATCCAGTAAAATCCATCAAAGCAAATGTTGTTCAATTGTGAGTGGTGCACTAAATTCGTCTGGAACACGATAACTTCCCTCTGTCATCTTCCTAACACATTATTTACATCGACATCCATCGGACGAGAGAACACAGAGAGCGAAGATTCTTCGTTTGGGAAGTAGGAAAACCTCGCATCAAATTATTCTATCGATGGATATTTTTTCAATAGTGGTTCCTTTATATACGTCTTTAATCAGCCCCAGAATTTTGTATCTACACTAAACGATAACAAATAAAAGGAATTTCCTCATAACAAATAATAAAAGGAAAATGATTATTCCTTTCCCATCAAGAAATTCATATATTATACATTGATGGGGTTATTATAGTTTAAACTTCTTCTTCTTCATTGGCGCATCATCCGTGGACCAATGTCTACTGGCAGATTTCGAGACAAGAGATGTTTTTACGGTATAGGGTTGTCAGACGACGTTACATTACAGGGTTGCAGTCTGAATGTACGACATTACACGGTTGCAGTCCTATCAGACCGGGACCTACGGTTTAAAGTGTATTCCAAACCACTCCTAAGCATCCATGGCATCGCCAGGACTGGAATCCAAACCTGCGGCACCTAGCGCCAGTCATAACCTATCACACGTCAAATTAGAAAATTCGAGACAAAAGATATTATTTTATGGGGTTGGGTTGCCAGCCCTATGCTCTACAGTCACATTAGACCAGGGGCCTGAATAGCCGAGTGGCTAGCGCTCTGGCACTCGGTACCACAGGTTTCGGGTTCGAGTCCAGGCGGTGCTATGGATGTTTGTAGTGGTTCGGAATCCACTTTAAGTAGTAGGTCCCGGTCTCATTTGACCGTAGAACGTCACAGAGCCCAATCAGACTTCTCTCACCACATCATTCCCAAACTATATAGGGGAATTCAGCTCTATGCACACTGATATGGTGTGGTGTAGTAGTAGTTGTCATATTAGACCGGGAAGCTACGGTTTAAAGTGTATTCGGACCACTATAAGCCTCCAAGGCACAAGCTGGATAGATATATAAACCTGGCCAGATAAAATATATGCATAAATGAAAATTTACCAAATTTTAATTTTCTCTTTGATCTGGTTCAAGATCACAGGATTTGATATTTACTGAAAATCTAGTATTGTGAGATTGTCGCATCATTTCAGACAATGCTTTTATGGCTTGTTTGGACTCTGATGGTGTGGTGAATTTTTATTATTTTCTATGTTTTTATGGAGTAAGGTTTTATTAGCCCCATGCCCATCGCATTACAGTCATATTAGAGCAGAACCTACGGGAACCTATGGTTAAAATTGAAATCTATGGTTTAAAAGAAAGAAACGGTTTTGAATGGTGGAAAAAACGATGGAATCTACTGTTTTGAAAAGAACCTACGGTTTAATGTGGAATCGAAACCCTACAAACATCCATGCCACCGCCGGACTCGAACGCGAAACCTGTATTACCAGTGCGCTAGTCACTCAGACATCAGGCCCCAAATGCAAATATATATCAAAAGAAATTATAGGAAGGTAAGGCATGAGGTTAAGGTTAAGGTCAGTGGGAAGATCGAGAAATAGGGAACCCCAAACGATTCAGATGTTTAACGCTGAGTGTCATTGGATTCAGAAAAGGGAGTGAGGGGTGGATTTGAATATTGAAGCCACGCACCGTCAAGAAGAGCTCCATTTGGATAGAAATCGAAATGCATATGATTTCCGCTTGTCAATTTTTGGAGGGAGCAGAATTACTGCTTGGACTACTATCCGGTTTATAATCATGCATTCAAAGGGCTCACAATTTTTTTTAAAAGAAGACTCTCTCGTAAATCCGCGTTCAGATTTGAGCTCCGCGAAATCGTTTTGAACCTGCTTGTTTCAGAGTGGACGATAAACGCAAAACATACGAAAACTTTCGGGAAAAAGGTAAACTCCACCTGCAGATATATCGGTTATATGGCTGCATTTCCGATTTTCCGAAATACACCTGGGGAAAGGCTGGGACTCGCTAGTATGAGGCAGATAAAGGTGATTTGTTTTTCAAAGTCACATTGAAATCGTCAGAAAGAGTCTAAGCAAACTAATGCTCGCGTCACAAGCGCTCAAATCTGGATGTGGCTTAAGCGCCGTCTAGATGAGAACGAGTCGATCTCCGCTACGATTGTCTCCGTCTGACCGCAGGAAATAAGCCACGTTATATATGGCTGTGAGTGACAGCTGGTCGAAAGTTTGATCTGCGAGAATCCCTTTGATGTGAGGAAAAGTCAGACTCTAGTAGGAGTGGGGACCGAACACATGATGCATGCAGCCTGAATGGCCGAGTGGCTAGCGCTCTGGTGCTTGGAACCACAGGTTTCGGGTTCGAGTCCCGGCCGTACGATGAATATGTAGTCTATTAAAACAATATGATGGTTAATGAAAGTTGAAAAAAAAATTAGTGGAAAGACATGGTAAGTTAGTAAAACGAACTTCTAAACAAATAACTAGTTTATGTAAAAATTAAAAGGATGAGCAATTGCTTGTGCAAAAAGTTACCCTTTTGATAAAAACTACTGGTATCAATATAGCAAGTAAAAAAAATTATTATCATTATATTAACGACAGTGGGCCAGATGGCCGAGTGGTTAGTGCTCTGGCGCTCGGTACCGCAGTCCCGGCGGTACCATGGATGTTTGTAATGGTTCGAGTCCACTTTAAACCCTAGATCCTAGGCTCATATGACCACAGAACATCACAGAGCCAATCAGACTTCTCACCCACATCCTTCTCAAACTGTAGAGGGGCAACTCAGCTCTAGGCACAGTGATGTGGTGTAGTAGTAGTAGAATACATGACACACAGGAGGGTGGGTTGTGAAACATTGGTTTATAATTGGTCAGCGACGCTGACTCAATAGTTTTAGAGCTCTGTGTTGACAGCTGAGATAACTCAGTCTGTTTTTCGAATTCAAGTTATAACACGTAGTTGAATGACGAATGTTCGATGGAATGTCGAAAATCTGGATGCGGCTAAAGAAAGCAAATGCTTGATATGATTACTTGTAACGTTATCAACTAGAATTTAACCCATGCTTGGCGATAGAATCACATCTTGAACTTCTTTAGTGAGTGTATAGTACGTAATATATGCTTGGATGGACAAATATGCAAGTATTTTTTAATAAATTATTTAAACTACCTTATACTAAATTATTATTACTAGCTCTTATTGGGAACTGATGTATTTTACCGGTCTTTAGCATGTTTTTTTTTTTCCGACTATTTTGGTTAATTGATGTTGTATCTAATCCTCAGTGTCCTGCATTTCAGAATGGACATCCCATGAGACATCTACTCATGGGTGGAGGGAAAGGGGGGAGTAGCTTCTGTTGGGATGGAGCACCCATAGGTAGAAGTCTGACTCGGCTCCGTGTAGCTGAAGGAGGGAGGGAGGACGTTTTATTGAGGGGGAAATGCCCCGCATTAGCGTATCATATGGGAAACTCCCACCATGTAGTCCGACTAATGAGGCAAGAGGGCGAACATCCCGAACACCACTGACTCTACTCGTTTTTTGAACATAACAATTCTGCTAGCAGATCGAACCACCACCTAATGTTCACCAGCGGTGCTACCGTTGCCATTGAGCCACGAGTCGGGCATTGGTTAATTGATATTTCGGGTTAAATATAACTTTCTGCATCTCTGGTTTTTGATTAAATAGAAAGCGATAGTAAAAATCAATTAAAAATAAATATTGAATAAAGTTATGCGTTTGTCTCTCAATTTTGTGTTCCCCTGTGTTAATTTATTAAAACCGGGAAATCGCTATTGATATATTACATGTATTACAAGAGGATAACATTCCACTAAAGAGTGTTACTTTAAAGCGAGATCCAACTTTTAGAGACGAATGTTTAGATATTTAATGGGCATAATCAAAACAAATTTTTTTTCCTAATGCAGCTGGCAAATGGCAAATACTTTAGACAGTTGTCTTTTATGCCATAAGCAAGGGCTGCACCAACGTTACTCACTTAGCACTACCCAGGAGGTGCGTGTAGTTAGAAGATAGGCTACGGACGCGGAGTAACAAAAACCCCGCAACACTCTACGAACGTATGATACAGATTTCTAGATGGTAGATGTTTCCTTTTTACTGGATAGGGTTGTCAACATATGCCCAAGTCATATTAGTCTGGGACCTACGGTTTAAAAAACGGATTCCAAGCCACTACAAATATCCACGGCACCCCCGATTCGAATCCGAAACCTGTGGTACCGAGCGTCAGAGCGCTAGCCATTCGGCCATCAGGCCCTGTCACGACAACTATTTAAAAGCTAAACAATTATCATTATTTTTGCCACAGCCAACATAATTCTTACTCAACTTCAAATGTCATAAGATGTTTACACTTAACTGCTGCCAACCCCAAAACATAAAAAAAAAAAAAAGCGAAATTAATTAAAAAATTTCACATTCCTCCTCGTTCCCCTTCTAATCCAACCCAAATTGAAAATTCAAAAGTGTAGCATCACATCAACACTCCAAACACGAACCAAAAATTATCAAGTTACACACGCCATTTTATCAGTTCGGAATTTCAAACCTCCCTCCCTCCCCCTTCCCTCAAAAGAATCACCCCTCCCCTCACCATCATCGAATGCCTTCATTAAAAACAAAACCACTAATTTAAATGGGAATGACCCTTTAAATTACATTCTGGGAGCATCAAGCCGTGGCGCCAGACTCTTTCCACCCTACCCCACCGCCCTGCACTGCCCAAACGATAACTTTTGTCGTGTCTCCTCCTGGGCCTCACCCCCTTCAAAATTCACACAAGAAGAAGAATCTGCATGAAATCCGTCAGATCGCGAGGGGAGGACACTTTCGGCGCCGTGCTGTCCCCAGCAGTGGTTTATTTGCCTTAACTGCCAAAAGGGCCCGAAACCAGTTTCTCGTTTGGTGTGTGCCGGAGACACGCGCGGTTCGCAGTCAGTTTAATTTCTCGACGAAGTGTTGCTCCATTTATTAAAAACGGGAGAAATGTGGCTATTTTAATTTGCTACCGCTGACCAGAAAAGGATTATACCAAGGTTTCTTAAACGCTTTTTGTTGTTGTTGTCTTATAGACTTCTCTTGCCAATAAGGTGAAAGTCATGGACAACCTTATTCAAAAATGATATTTATTAAAAAGAATAACGAAAATAGAATGCAATACTAATAAATGTGCTTCTTCCTAGGACATAAAATTGCAACAAAATGCACTACAAAATACAGGATAGTTTAAATTTATAATACTGTAATATCCTGCCTATAATCTGGGATGTAATTTTTCTCCCGAAAAATCAAGGATCTCTTACAATTAATTCGTGTCTGTTCTTTGATGTACCCTACATCAATCAGCTTTTGTTTTTTGTACCTATGTCAGTGATTAGCGCTCTGGCTCTCCGGTGCCACAGATGTTTGTAGTGGTTCGAGTCCACTTTAAACCGTAAGGTCCCAGTCTATCATTGAAGAGCGTTGGCCGTAGGGATGATAACCTACCACGTAAAAAAAAAAAAAAACCTCCCGTCTCGAAATCTACCAGTAGGCAGATGGCTTTGGCCCATCATAGAGCTGTTGAGCCAATCAAGAAGAAGTGTTTATATTAGTTTATACAATCACATATTTGTAAAACTTGCCACTATATTTTTCTGATGGGAACGGATTACGGATTAACGAAAGGACGTATACCAAGATACCAATTTATATATATATGGATGTGAGACTACTGTGGGTGTTAAGATCGTTTTACACATAATGCCCCAATTTTGCATCTTTCTTTTAACACAGGGAAGATTTATACTGAAACTGCTTTTCAGAGGAAGAGTTAAAATTGCCGTTTTGTTAAGTTAAGCTCATTAAAAATGTCCTAAATCCGTTCAACTCAGTGGCAAAGTGCGCCTCTTGTGAGCATCAAGGCAAAGGTTCCATCCACTGGCGGCTTTGTTGTAGACACTGCTTCAAAAGAAGGGAGCCTCGATGGCGTTTGGGATGTTCAGTATCTTGCTTCGTGAGTCGGACTGCATGGTGGGAGTTTTCTGAGTTTATCCCATACGATATACAAATGTGGGGTAGTTCACCTTATAAAGTCCTCCCATAAAGCATTGCCCTCCTTCTTCAGCGACTCGGAGTAAAGTCTACTGCTATCTACGGGGCTCCATCGCAAAAGAAACTGTCCCTTTCCCACCATCCATGAGTAGATGACTCGGGATGTTCGGTCCGCACTGTATGACGCTGAGGATTGAACACACATAAAATGTTATACTGTCATGTATGTTGGTACATTTCTCTATCGTGACGCTGTTGTCTGGTGGTCAAGTGGCTAGCGCCCTTTGGTATCACAGGCTTCAGGTTCAGATACTGGCGGTGGTATGCTTGTTTGACCACGTTAAACTGCAGGTCCCTATCTGTTTTAGCCTTCGTGTGCACAAAATGAGCGTAGAGCGGTAAACCAAACCAAACCATCATCACTCTGGCTTCTAGAATGTTTCTTGGGATTTCTTGAGTAACACTCATTTCAGTAATTCTCTTAGAAAGCCATTAATTTTCTATGTCACTTTGAGTGTATTATCTCCAAGTAGACAAACAGCATGTGCCGACCATTGGGCTGTTGCGCCAATGAAGAAGAAGAAGATATTATAAAATAATTACTTACTTAAGATGGGCATATTATAAAAACATTTTCCCATATTTATGAATCATGCTACAGTGAAACGGGGCCTGATGGCTCGGTACCATAGACTTCGGGTTCGAGTTCCGGCAGTGCCATGAGTGCTTGTAGCGGCTCGGAATCAATTTAAACAGTAGATCATAGTCTAATATGACTGTAGAGCTGATAACCTGACAACCTTATCCTGTAAAAGGAAAACCTCTCGAAATCAGGCAGTAGGGTCAGCAGGTCACCCGTATCACTAAATGGGTAACATGAGCCCATCCACTATGCACCCGAGACAACGCTGAATTGTCTACAATTCTTTATGTCAGGCGATTATGTCAGCGATGATAAAAGTCAAATTGTCCCTTACAAAAAAAGAAAATCCCAAACAAAAAATAAAATATGTCATAAATGCAATAGACACTGTCATAGACATGTGCATGTCTATTGCACTGCAATAGACATGTCATAAATGCAATAGATACTGTTTCAAAGACGGGCATGTAACTGCATGTCTATTGCAGTTATTTAAAAGTAGGCAAAACACAAGTTGTTTTAAAGATTTTCAGGTCTAAATCCATATTACGATAGGAAGATGACGTAAGTGTGTGTGTTGTGCATGGAGAACCTTAAAATTGCCGTATGCAATGCAGATTTGCGATGTACATAAAAGAGAAGCTTATTAAATTTTGACATATAGAATTCAGACAACAATGAAAGTAGGTGGTTTTGGCGAGACATTCGAATTTTTTAAATATTTATCATTTCATTTTAAAAGGGTGCACAATGCAATTGAACAGGTAGGTTATTGCGCCGTAAAACAACATTTTCGTGCAACTTGCCATGAAATTTAAATGAAATGACGGCGAAGCGCGAAGTTTTCCGCATTTCGTATTCTAAACGTTTGTCAGATAAATCATAAAATTTCACTCTCTGGTAAATTTATTGTCATCCAACATTTTTTTCCAGGTTTAAACAACTTGAGCGAACAATTTTACTTTTATATATTTATCGTAGCGTTTGAAGCACGAAGCATTCGGTTTTAAGGCAGATTTTATTTAATTATATCCTGGTTATTTAAATGTTTTTAAAAAAATAATCAGTTTTCAAAAAAAAATAATAATAATATTACATCGAATAAGCGTATTTTTGAATGTTATTTATATATTTCTTTAGTAGAAGATATAATGCAGCGTTGTCTAGCGATCTGACCATTGGTACCACAGGCTTCAGGTTTGAATCCTGGCGGTGGCAGGGATATTTGTAAGTGGTTCAGATTCCACGTTAAACTGAAGGTCCCTGTCTAATTAACCCAAAACTTTCCGACGATGACAACCCAATTCAAATCTTCATCAATGGCGCAACAGCCCCATGGTGGGCCAAGGCTGTCTGGCTACTGGCAGATTTCAAGATAGAAGATGGTTTTCTCTTTGTGGGTTAAGGTTGTCCGCCCTCTGTCCAAACTTTCTACAATCATATGAGACCGATACATTCGGTTTAAATTAGATTCCAAACCACTACAAACATCCATGGCACCGCCGGGATTCGAACTCCATATCTGCGTTACCGTGCGCTAGCCATTCGGCCATCAGGTCCTCTCTCATTTAACATTAATTTCAGCAATTTACTTTTAGAAAGTCATTAATTTTCTATGTCCCTTTTAGTGTAGTAGCACTAAATGGGAGAAAAAGAGCCCATCCATTAGGCACTCAGACAACGCTGAATCTACTACAATTCCTTGAGTTAGCGGCGTATGATAAAAGTAAAAATCCCCCTCAAAAAACAGAAAATTACCCAACACAAATAAAATAAGTCATAAATTCAATAGATCATTTAAAAGTAGGCTAAACACAAGCTATTTCAAAAGATTTTCGGTTCTAAATCCGTATTAAGATAGGAAGGTGACGTAAGTGCGTGTGTGCACACAAAACTTCAAAAATTGTCCGTATGCAATGCAGATTTGAGATGTATATTAAGAGCAGCTTATAAACTTTGACATATAAGATTCAGACAACAATGAAAGTACGTGGTTTGCGAGACATTTGAAATTTTTAAATATTTATCATTTCATTTTAAGGGTGCACTTCGGACGCACAATGCAATAGGAATAGACAGATTATTGCCGCCATAAAACAACACCTTTTTCGTGGAACTTTCCATGAAATTTAAATGAAATGACGGCGAAGCGCGAAGTTTTTCCACATTTCGTATTCTAAACGTTTTGCAGATAAATCATAAAATTTCACTCTCCGGGTAAGTTTATTAACATCCAATTTGTTTTTGTTTTTTTTCGGTTTTAAACAACTTGAGTGAGGAATTTATTTCTATCCTGGTGTTATAAATGTGAAGCACTCGGTTTTAAGGCAGATTTTATTCAATCCCGAATCCTGGTTATTTAAAGTTAGTAAAAAAATAATAATAAATCAAGTTTACAATAAAAATAAATAATATCCTTAATACATCGAATAAGTGTATTTTTGAATATTATTTATTTACTAAAAAAGTATAACCCATCGTTGTCTAGCGATCTGGCCATTGGTATCACAGGCTTCGGGTTCGAATCCCGGCGGGTGGCATGGATATTTGTGAGTGGTTCAGATTCCACGTTAAACTGTAGGTTCAGTCTAATTAGCCTAAAGTGAGCAAAAAATGACCGTAGAGCGACGAACCCATCTTCATCATTGTCGCAACAGCCCCATGGTCGGCCAAGGCTGTCTGATTATTGGCAGATTTCAAGACAGGAAATGGTTTTTTTTTTAAGGGGTAGGTTTATCAGCCCAATGCTGTAGAGTAACCTATTAGATACTGGGACCTATGGTTTAAAGTAGATTCCGAACCACTACAAACATTCATGGCATAGTTGGGACTCGAACCCGATAGCTGTGGTACCGAGCGCCAATCACTCATGAAGGAATGCAATCTATTTTTATTTCAAAATATTAAGATTTATGTGGACATGATGGTCGAGTGTCTGGCGGTTAGTGCTTAAGGTTGGAATTCTGACAGAGGCATGATGTTTGTTAGGAGTTCGAATTCACTTTAAATTGTAGGTCCAAGTCTGTTTAGCCCTCGTGTGCACAAAATGAGCTTAGAGCGACAAACCAAACCAAACAATCCTCACACTGGCTTCTAGATTGTTTATCCGGGACCTACAGAATCGTTTGTCCAGACTGGCACCTACAGTTTAACGTGGATTCCGAACCACTTACAAACATCCATGCCCTCGCAAGGATTCTGGTTAGAATGTTTCTTGGTGAATAATTTTAGTAGGAAGGTATTAGTTCTCTATATCCCTTTTAGTATAGTAGCACCAAACGGGGACATAGAGGCCATGCCATTATGCACCTTACACGACGCTGAATCCACTACAATTCCACGTGTCAGCGACGAATGATAAAAGTGAATTTCTACCCTCAAAAAATAGAAAATTGCCAAACACATAAAATATGTCATAGATTATTTAAAAGTAGGATAAACACAAGCTATTTCAAAAGATTTTCGGTTCTAAATCCATATTACGATAGGAAGGTGACGTAAGTGTGTGTGTGCATGGAAAACTTCAAAAATTGCCGTATGCAATGCAGATTTGCGATGTACATAAAGAGAAGCTTATTAAATTTTGACATATAGGATTCAGACAACAATGAAAGTACGTGGTTTTCGAGCACCGACGAGATACTCAAAATTTTTAAATATTTATCATTTCATTTTAAGGGTGCACTTCGAGCGCACAATGCAATTGAACAGACAGATTATTGCCGCCGTAAAACAACACTTTTCGTGGAACTTTCCATGAAATTTAAATGAAATGACGGCGAAGCGCGAAGTTTTCCGCTTTTCGTATTCTGAACGTTTTTGTAGATAAATCATAAAATTTCACTTTCCGGTAAATTTATTAGCATCCAATTTTTCCTCCAGGTTTTAAACAACTTGAGTGAGGAATTTACTTTTATTTTGTGTTATAAATATGAAACACTCGGTTTTAAGGCAGATTTTATTGAATACTGAATCCCGGTTATTTAAATTTATTAAAAAAATAATAATAATAAATCAGTTTTCCAAGGAAAAAAAAAAAAAACCCATAATGCATCGAATAAACATTTTTAATATTATTTATTTATTTATTTAGTAGAAGATATAACTCATCGTTGGCTAGCGATCTAGGCTTCAGGTTCGAATCCCGGCGGGGGCATGGATGTTTATCAATGATTCCTGGATGTTTATTAATGGTTCGTAATCCACGTTAAACTGTAGGTCACTGTCTAATTAGCCCAAAGTGTGCACAAGATGACCATACAGCGACAAACCAAATCTTCACAACAGCCTATGGTGGGCCAAAGCTGTCTGCCTACTGGTAGATTTCGAGACAGGAGATGTTTTCTTTTTACTGGGTAGGGTAATCAGCCGAACGCTCTACAGTCATATTAGATAAGAACCTATGATTTAATTTTCCGAACCACTACAAACATCCATTGCACCGCCTGGACTCGAACCTAAAACCTGTGACATTGAGTGCCAGTCATTCGGCTATCAGACACCATTTAACTTATCTATATTTGAAAATTTCATTTAGTCATGAAGGAATGCAATTATTTTTTATTTCCAAAATGAAAACTCCCACCAGGTGGTCCTACTACCGAGGCAAGATGCTGAACATCACCAACGCCATCGAGTCTCCTCATTTTTTGAAAGAGTGTCTGCAACAAAGCCTCCAACAGTTGGAACCTCAGTCCCTAATGCTCACCAGCGGCGTACGTTGCCACTGAGGCACGAGCAGAACTTTTTTTTTTTCATTCGAAATAATTATATGTTAAAGAGTAAATGAATTGGCATAAAAACATTTGTTAAAAATGTATGACAATATCAGTTAAATTTTAGAGCAATAGAATGAATGCGATTATTAACTTTTTCTTGTTTTTGCATGCATTCTTTTCCACTAGAAACCGAGTATATTACGATCGTAGTCTTAATGGAAAAAGACGAGGGAGAATACAGAATTCTCTAATAAAACAACCCCGCAGTTTTGTATTGTATGGGGCAAAAACTTCAAACATGCAATCCGAGATGAGAAACACTGTCGCAATCTCTCACCTAGTCGACTTTATTGTCAAAGTGAGGACTGCAATTGTAGGTGCGAGAAGCGTTATTTGAATAGGCTTTGTTCGATAGCAAAGTAACATTTTGCTTTTTTTTTTTTTTTTTTTAATAACGACCTATTTTATGGTCTTTTCTCAGTGTATCTCAACTAATTTTCCACCAAACCGACCCGATTCAAATTAAGTCGCATACATGATATGCATACATTTAGAATACATTTAACCTGGGGCTGTAGCTGAGATGGTACAGCGCTCGCTAAGTGTGCGAGAGGTAACGGATCGATACCAGGCTGCTCCAATTTTTTTTTTTCTTTTCTTTTTTTTAACTTACTGATAACAATTATAGATCGTAATATTGCCAGAAAAAAAAAGTGATTTGTTTTGAAAACTTTTAAGATATAAAATAATCATTAAATAGATGCATACACTAAATATTACAACATTATCAATTTCTCATTATTCTTATAGAAATCTTAAAACGCAAACAGCACAACGCCTTCAACCGTATTGTCTCCAGCTCCTTTGACTGAGGTCCTCCAATGATTTGCATCCCTCCTCATCTTCAACTCAATGCCCCACTGCTCCTTCATTGTTTACTCTTTGGAAATTTCACGATTGAACTTTCCGAAGAGGTATTTGTTTTTGAAATTGAGCTTTCCTAATAACCCTCTAAGCACATTGGGGATATAAGGCTCTAAGGATCAGGTGCTAATTTCTAACCCTCCCCCTTCCCCCGACTGACGTTTATATATTTATGTATTTTTCTTACTAAAAATTACAGTTATTTAAAGAGCAGATGTCGGCTTTGCTACGGTGAATTTACTATCACTGTCATTTACAAATTTGATAAATCATTTATTTGTCAACTAAATTGTTGACTTCATCCATTCATCTTCCACATACATTTGCAGACAAAAATGATTCATTTCTTGGATTCCTAACTTTCGTTTTCTTAGAGAGAAAGGAAAGGACTTTTCCCAAATGGACGCATGATTCAGTGTCCTCTTTTGACTGCATCGCAACTCGTTTTCGACTTGACACATTGCCAGTTGACCTCATTCGATTGTCAAATACGCGACAAGACGTCTGTCAGACGACAGGGGGCGTAGCTCAGATGGTAGAGCGCTCGCTTAGCATGCGAGAGGTACCGGGATCGATACCCGGCGCCTCCACTTTTTTTTTTTCTTTTACCAATAAAAATTATATATAGCAAGAATAATTTCATAATTATTTCAAAGAGCAACAGATACAATACATCACTAATGACTTAACACTTCAATCATCTATAGTGTTAAAAGTTGGCAATCGGTCAAGGCGGAGTTTAAAAAAGCTC
This sequence comes from Caerostris extrusa, assembly GCA_021605095.1. Lineage (NCBI taxonomy): Eukaryota > Metazoa > Arthropoda > Arachnida > Araneae > Araneidae > Caerostris > Caerostris extrusa. The sequence goes on from BPLR01010084.1 coordinate 85,739, forward strand.
GGCGTTATAAGGGTTTGGTATGTCGCTCTACGGTCATCTTGTGCACACTTGGGGCTAAACAGACCGGGACCTACGGCTTAAAGTGGATTCCGAACCACCACAAACACCCATAGCACCGCCGGGACTCGAACCCGAAACCTGCGGTACCGAGCGCTAGCCACTCGGCCATCAGGCCCGCGTTATAAGGGAGAATATGTCATTTAGAGGGATTTTAATTGTAAAAAAATGAATTTTAATTTTTAATCATTAAAATTTTAGATTACACAACATTAAAAAGAAAAATTAAACTGAAAACTGAATTCGATTAAAATGAAATTCAATTCTATTAAAAAGTAATTCAATTCTACTAAAAAAAAAGAAATTCCACGCTAACTGTTATACTGTTTTCTCGCTTTTGCGCTGCGTATATCTGACAAGTAATCATAGCGTCAGTCCCGTGGTTAAATCGGATGTTTACCATTCCACCCAATCCGTAGACGGATTATATTTGCGATTCTTTTTTAATGAACTGTGTAAACATCACTGTACTAGTTAACCTTCATTCATTAAAAATAAATAATAAAATATTTTTACATTTTTACAATACACACAAATAAAATTTTACTGTGGCTAATTTTTGAAAATGAGCATTTATGAGCGCTATGAAAGGACTATCTATTGTAATACTTTGTCATCAGTGATTCTTATATGATATTAAATCACATATTTTTCTAGATGATCATCAAATATCTTAGTGAATCAGATATGCAAGGGTTAGCGAAAGCTGCATTTACCCGCTGTAACTTGGAATGGGCCCCCCAAATATGTCTTATATATGGGATTTATTTGTCTGGTAATCACCAGATAGCGACACTTGCTTGTCTTTGACAGACCCTGTTTACAACGTGGGGGTGTATTGAACTTTGAACTCTGACCCCACGAGAAGGGGCAGGATCCCCGTAGATGAAGAAAGGCAGAATGATGCGGACGAACAACGAGAGAGGAGCGAGATGCACAAGTTCAGCGCTTGATTAATAACCAATGTAAATATTATTGTAAATTATAGAACCAAATAAATGGTTTTGTTTAAAGAAACGCAGGACTTCTACTGTGTCTGTCAAATCCCCTAGACACCCACTGCAAAAAGTCTAGCAATTACTAGACTGGTAGAGAAGTCCACAAAAATTGGGGGCTCGGTCGGGATGCATCATTTTCCAAGCGCCTAACTCTACATAAATTGGGGGCTCGGCCGGGATGCATCAGTTGAAACCGGTGTAACCCTACAAAAATTGGGGTTTCGGCTGGGGATGCGCCATTTGCAAGCTCTCTAATCTACATAAATTGGGGTTTCGGCTGGGATGCGTCATTTGCAAGCGCCCTAGTCTACATAAATTGGGGTTCGGCCGGGATACATCATTTTCCAAGCGCCTAACTCTCTCTCTCTCTCTATATATATATATATATAATTTCTTTACCCGTAAAAATAATATAATGAAAAAGCAAATAAAAATTCGTTTAACGATATAATATAACGAACGAATATAACGATATTCAATTAGTATTTCAGTATTTGATTCGATTTTTGAAATAAAAAACTCATAAATGATGAGATAAAATACTTTTTATAGATCGATTTTCTTATATAAATTCATAATTAAAAAAAAAAAAATTGTATACATCAATTAATACATTGTTGAGCATATAATGTATTATTTAACATTTTAATTAAAATTTTAACGATTTTCTTTCTTTTTATTACTTTACGGTAAAAAACAACGGTTTTCTCCTCCCTTTTAAAGAAACACATATGTCCTAGACTTGCTTTATTGTTGCGTAACTTGTTTTTCTTTTAATATCCAACTAATTGACCTCATTCATTTTCTGACTTACAAAGTGCAATACACAACTGAAGGGGCGTAGCTCAGATGGTAGAGCGCTCGCTTAGCATGCGAGAGGTACCGGGATCGATACCCGGCGCCTCCACTTTTTTTTTTTTCTTTTACCAATAAAAATTATATATAGCAAGAATAATTTCATAATTAATTCAAAGAGCAACAGATACAATACATCACTAATAACTTATTAATAACAATTCTAGATAATAATATTACTAGAAAGAAAAAGTGATTTATTTTGAAACCTTTTAATATAATAATAAAAAAGATTGATACACGTATTACAACATTATTAATTTTTCATTTTTTAGTAATCTTAGATCGCTAACAAATCATGATTTTCAAATTGTGATTAATTTAAAATTATATTAAAAAAATTCTTCATTTGATTTTCAATATAGCCAAACCTGTTTTTGTACGGGCAAGATAGATACTGCATAAAAGAAATCGCATAAAAATATCTTGAACCTTCATAAGTAACTAATTAATTATGCAGTAAATAGCGACTGCATAAAAATCCCACATATGTAGATAATAGATAAAAGTTATTAGAAAAAGATAATAGATCGAAAATAGGCAGATAAAAACCTTGCCAAGTAGCATTACCTCGCATCTAATAGCATTCATGGTAATGGGTCGATATAATATCAGGGGGCCATCTGTTAGCATTTTTTTTTTTATTTGCATGTAATTTTAACATTGGGCTCTGATGGCCGAGTGACTAGCGCTCGGTGCCACAGGTTTCGGGTTCGAGTCTCCACGGCACCATGGGTGTTAGTAGTTCAGAATCCACCTTAAAAGGTACCGGTCTACTCTGATTGTAAGAGCGTTGGACATAGGTCCGACAACCCTACCCCGTAAAAAAGAAAAAAATCTGTTTTCGACAACCCTACCAGTATGCAGAGGGCCTCGGCCCACCAATGTTACGCCAATGAAGAAGAAGAAATTTGACACTAGATGGTTTCTTTTTAAATTAATTTTTATCTATAATTTGTATTTGATATAATTTTTTTCACATTAAAAAAATGCATAAATAATTTTTTTTTTTCTTTCTAATGCAGCTGGCAAACACTTTGATGCCTTAAGGCAAGCGCTGCACAAACGTACTCACTTTTGCATTACCCAGGGGGCGCGTGTAGCTTGAAGATAAGCCACGGACGCGGAGTAACAATGCCCCCGCAAATAAATAAATAAAAATTGCAAAAAAAAAAAAAACCTGCGCATAAAAACGGGTTTGACTGTATTTTTATTTAAATACAGATAAAAATATTCCTGACAAATTATTATTCTTATTATTCCAATTATTATTTTTTTATTTCTAGAAATTTATTAATTCTTTAAATGTAGTCTTTAGTTACTAATTTAAAGTAATATATATATATATTAATTTCACAAATTTCTAACATTTACTATCCCAAACCGCAAATTTATTGTGAAATAAAATTAAGTTAAAGCCATCGTGCCCTAAAGCGCCTTATATATTTTACTCCTGAAGGGACCAGTTTAATGAGAGGTTAGAATGCCTGTTTAACTTTTCTGATACCTTAGACTTAACTTATTCTAGACCGGTTTCCTGGAATTTCAAACGAAATTCTTGGTTATTCAACTGGTTAAGAGACGGAGGTATAATTCCTGCCCAGGAAACTGAATTATTTATCAAAATAACGGGTGTCATTAATTTTCACCTCTTTTTAACATTATCTTCACGAAACACGCAATCATTCAAGGTAGTTTTATAGCACTTCGCCGATGGCATAAGGGTTCAACTTATTCTAACTATCTCAAGGTCAACTCGAGGGTATTAAGTTTGGAATTTATCGTTTTGTTCAGATACAAACTGTTCACTTTTTTGGGGGATCTGGAACGACATTTCTTAATTCGTATAGTATTTCAAGTAATTCTAATTCTCACTCTTTTTGCGACCTTTCTGTGAATTGTGTCGTCATGACTGTTTAAGTTCTTATGCGACACACAAATGCGGTGCAATTATCCCTAAAAGTCCATTCGGAAAGCAATTTCGCCATTCGGTGGGTTTTTAGAGACAGACATAAATGGCACATGAAACACAATGTTCAACACCAACAAAAATACTACTTGACAACTATGTTACTATGTTCAGCAACAATAAATATACTACTTAAAAATTATGTTACCATGTTCAACACCTGCAAAAATTCTACTTAAAAACTTTGCTACCATATTCATCATCAAAAATACTATTTAGCAACTATATGAGCATCTTCAGCAACAACATATTAATTAACAATCATGGTTAACAACACTAAAGATATTATTTAACAACTATGCTACCATGGTCAACAACAGCAAAAATTCTACTTAAATACTGAGTTACCATGTTCAGCAACAACAACAACAAAAAAAAAACCCTATTTAACGACTATTACCATGTTCAACACCGACAGAAATACTACTTGACAATTATGTTACTAAGTTCAACAACATCAAAAATACGACACACAGGTACCGGGTTCGAGTCCCGGTCGCATATGACCGTAAAGCGTTACAGAGTCCAATCAGACTTCTCTCCTCCACATCATTCCCTAACTGTAAAGAGTCAACTCAGCTCTGGGCACAATGATATGGTATAGTGTAATAGTAGTCACATAAGACCGGGAAATACTGTTTAAAATGGATTCGAACCTCTACAAAAATCCATGGAACATCCGAGACTCGAACCCCAAGCCCGTGGTACTGAGCACCAGAGCGCTAGCCACTCGGCCTGCAGAATACGATATAATACATTATATATTATTTACGTAAATAGAAATCCGTAAGCATTTTATTGTCAAAATATCTGAACTTAAAGATTCAGTACAACATAAAACATTCAATAAAATAATTTTCCAATACTTAAATGTGTACTTTCGGGGCATGATGCCCAAGTAGCTTGCGCTCTGGCGTTCGGTACCACAGGGTTCGAGTTCTGGAGGTGCCATGGATGTTTGTGGTGTTCGGAATCCACCTTAAACCATACGTCCCGGTATAATCTGATTGTAGAGCGTTTTGGGAGAGTGTTACTGACGTCCGTAGCCTATCTTCAAACTACACGTGCCCCCTGAGTGGTGCTAAGTGAATAACGTCGGTGCAGCGCTTGCTTATGGCATACAGATAACTGTCTAAGTATTTGCCAGCTGCATTTAAAAAAAAAAATGTGTGTGTGTGTTTTTTTTATATTCAACCTAAGCTGTATAATTTTTTTGATTAAATCTTTCGCTGTTTTCAGACCTCTGTCTTAATTTGTTAAAATCTGAAAATCTTGCAATAAATATAAGAAATATATATATATATATTAAATAAAATGGATATGCAAGTAAATGAAACAAGTCACAGCCTACTCAAATTCCATTTCGAAACTCCATGGTTTATTAACCACTGAGTTATGCGCGACTCTAATTTTAACAAATATGACACAAGGCAAAAAAAAATAAAAAATAAATGCCAAAGACAAAAACATAAAAAATTATCTCGGAAATCAAATTTGCTCACACGAGAGGCATTAGGATTCGAACAATAAATCTACTCGGGAAAAAAGTAAAATAAAGTTACAGAAAAGGGGTAGGGGGGGGGTGTAGTCCCGTCTCGTCACACCGGCGACGAAAGCCAGATTTCTGATTAAGCGAAGAGATTGGAGAAAACGGAAGAAAATAAAAGCCCGTTTCGCATATTGAAAAAAAAAAAAAAAAAAAAAAAAAAAAGCAAAAATATTAACAAGAAAATTCCAACCGGCACGCGGCCTTTATTTATGCATTCGGCGCACGAGCTGCTCGTGTTAGACCGACCGTTGCACGGATTTTTTTTTTTTTAATAGAATAGAGATTCAAGGAAGAAGATATCTTCTGGTACAGTCCGGTCCTTGCAAGTTCAGTTTATTGCTAGGGTTAAGTATCTCGCTATTATTCAAAAATATATATATATATATAAAGTTACTGACGAGTTTTTCCTCTCTTACCACTCAACACTGCCATAATAATTTAAATTTAATCACCCCTTAAAGATAGTAAGGTTTTAAAATAAATTGATTACATAAAAGGCAAATGTAGATTCGCAAATCTTTTCATTATATATATATATATATATACTAGCAGAAGCCGGCATACGTTGTCCTGCCAAAAAAATGCATTATAAAAAAAAAATTACGTATAACGAATATATTCTCTATATTCCGATATATGTGCATATTATTCTTCATGGATATCGTTTCGTTGAACTGGTCTGGTCTTTAGGAGTTAAAATTATTTAAAATCTTGATTAAATAAAATTCAAGGAGATTAAACAGAAATAAAAAAATGAAATTTTTTGCGAATTTCAATTTGTCATGTGTGAACATACTTTGCTGGACGAATACACATGGTAGTATATAAATGTTCAATAACCCAAGAAATTTATGAAAGAGCTTGTCAGAATGCTACAAGAATGGGAGTTCTGCACTTTGGGGTTCCGCTTGTAGAACAGACGATTTTTATTCAAAATCCAAATTTATATTGAAACTTTCATCCAAAATTTCAACAATAACTTTAAGAGTATTTCAAATTGACAAATTAAAAATCACCTCTTTTAGTCGATTTGTTCTATATTATTTTTTATGTCATCATGCCATTTGATAAGCCATGTTACGAAAAGTCGCTATGAATTTGGTAATTTCGGTAATAAATTTGAAGGAATTCAACAAAAGCCATGATGCTTTTGAAAATTCCGATCTGAAGTTTGAAGGGTTTTCAACAAAATCCAAAATGCTTTTGGTAATTCAATCAGAAGTTTGAAGGAATTTAACGAAAGCTATCATGCTTTTGATAATTCCAATCGGAAGTAGAAATTTAACAAATCTATCATGTTTTGGTAATTCCGATAAGTTTGAAGAAAATTAACAAAAGCCATCATGCTTTTGATATTTCTGATCAGAAGTTTGAAGGGATTCAACATAAAGTCTCCTTTTTTTTACTCGATTCGATTTGTATACAGCTGAAGTCATTCATAAAAGTCAGCAGAAAGCAAGCCACCTACCTTTGTAGTTCTTGGCGTTCCTAGTGGCCGCCTCGCAGTCGGGCTTGAAGCCCTGCGTCGTGGTGCCCTTGATGGGGCTGCCCGACCTGGGATGCACGCACCAGCAGAACTGGGGCGACCGGTGGCACTGCGCTCTCACGTAGTTGCCGTCCGGGTGCACTCGGGGATGTAGATGCCGGCGGCTGGGTCTTGTCTGTGGTTCTCCATCGCCGACCGCCTCACGGATTTGCAGTCCTGAGGCTCTGGGAAGATAGGAAAGCCGAATATTAATTATGAAAATACTGGCGTAAATTACACTCCATTAGTACTACATATCTATAAATTTGCACTCAATTCTGTTTTATATGATTTTGATTTAATACACATGATTTTGATTTAATACGAATTAGAAAAAATAAATAAATAATTCCCTTTTACACGACTTATTTTGATTGAACAAGTTGGGCACAAATTCTAAGAAGTAAATTTTGCTTTACTTTTATTTTTATAACAGCGACATTGGAGACGAGGTTTGTAATGCGATTTCCATTTGTGCGAATTCCCCAAATTTTATAACCTCAATATGGAATATTTGTCTTCTTACTCTGCATTTTGAGTTTGATGTTCAACATGAAAATTACTTTTTTTGATGCTATGGTTTTATTAATTATAATTGAAATATTTTCCAGTAGCCCTTGCATAATGTCACATAATTGACTCATAACAAAAGCGAAAAGGAAAGCGATCTGTTTGGACATTAAAATTCATATTTTAGATCGCCTTGCAACTGGACAAGGTGCGACGTCTGTAGGAAAGCATTTTGGTCAAGGATCTCGAATTTAAAGTTCTTTTTGATTATTGACAACGCACCAGACCATTCGATCTTAGAGAATCAAACGTGCAATTTTGTTTCTTGCCGCCTGATACTACACCCTTAAAAGAGTAAAAATTACCTGTTTAATATACTACATAATACAGATTTCGATATAGTTCCCCCCCCCATAAAATTTTCTTTAAAACATTCTATATTAATTCAATATAACAAATAAATAAATATTTCAACGTATTTGTGAAAATTATAAGGCCCTCATTTTACTCATTTCTCAATACAATAATCCGCAATGTTTTATCAAATTATATTTCCAGTGCAAATTTAGTAAACAAAGTGACATGGTCTATAAATCATTAGATAATGACCAAGCTGCTTGCTGAAGTATACACCCGTCACGTGACGAGCATGATGTCTTCAAACTGCAACACCTATGCGCGCTCAATTTTATTATTACTCTATGGTCTAAAGCGTAACGATTAGAGGATGTGGAAACACATGATCTATATTAGACAGCTGAACAGATCAGAGTGTCAATACAGTTACCTTCCTTGGGCTCCTCCTCGTCCTTCTTGTTGTCCTTCTTGGACGAAGAGTGTCCCTCGTGTCGTATCTTGGGCACGTGCTCCTCCTTCCAGTCGTCCGGCCTCACGGGTAGCACAGAGGAGGTGGTGCCTTCCTCCACTAAGCACGACGCATGCGTCATTAGAATAACATTACACACAAAGGCACAGTCATAAATGAACATAATAAAATGCTGTTTTCTCATTAAATGGTGCGATTCATTACAAATGTAGTGATTCACTGACTTTCTAGTAATACACAGTCCAGTCACATTAATGTGAGCACCACCTACTTTCGACGTCAACGTGAAATAACACATTGAAAGGCAGCACATTGCAGTGGAGTGTATAGAAAGAATTCCACTTAATACCACACTCCACTTAAAGCCACAATATACAAGAGTGTATATTCTGGCTTTTGACAGGTTGTCACATTAATGTGACTGGACTGTGTAGTATTGTGTCCTATTTTAATATTTTTGTATTGTAACCGTGGTTCCAACTACGTAACCATGTTTACTCCTACGCACTGCAAGGGGCCTGGTGGCCGAGTGGCTAGCGCTCTGGCGCTCGGTACCACAGCTTGCGGGTTCGAGTTTCGGCGGAGGCATGGATGTTAGTAGTGGTTCGAATCCACTTCAAACTGTAGGTCCCAGTCTGTTTAGCCCAAAATATTCACAACATGACCGCAGAGCGACAAACCAAACCAAACTTACGTACTGCAAGAGCGCCCCTTGCGAGGTACAGAAGAAATCGTCAGTCTGCTTCGAGACTCTCGTCAGAGAAGACGTACGGCAAAAACAAGAGTTGCCGTTAGTAGCACCTCGTTTGTGCGGCTAGAAAATGTGATAACAAAAGCGCTAACAACTTCAACTAAGAGTGTGGTTTGCTCTGCTATCAACAATCAACTGTGCGTATCTAGGGATGACCACTGCGTCACTGAGGTCACTTAAGAGTGAAACATAAAACTTGCTAAGCAATATCCAAGAGAAGATACGCACATACCATGATTTCGAAGTATATAATTTGATTATTCTGCGAACTCATAACTATAAACCCATCAATAAAACAGGCACAATCTGTTCTCTATTCGCAAGAGTATTATTTTAAAATCAAAGTTCATTTTTTTCTCCTAATTTCGATAGAAGTTCATTTTTGAATAGACGGATGCAAACACAATGTATTTTTTCAATAAATTGGTTTTCACTACTTTGGCCATTATAAAATAAATATATTTTGTAAAAGTGTGATACATCTCACTGGCCGGAAAAATATTCAAGGTGGGACCCCTGGGTTGGCCACCCCTGGTTTAAAACATGAATAACCTTTTAGGAGATTTGTTATTCATCGACCGAAATGTTTCCCATACAATTCACAAACAATATACTACGGCATAAACAAAGACCAATTTTAAGAGAAAAGTCTTGGAAAATACTTTTCTGCCATTTTTCCACCCTGCCCTCAAACAATTTGAAAGCTTCTTTAGCAAATCAAACACAATTCTCCTCCTTTGTTTGTTCATTAAGTACCCATAATCCTCTTTGAAACTTTTGTTGGAATTTTTCAAAGGAACTTTTTGATAGATGCGCAAATCCCAGAGAGCTGCAGATGTCCTCTCCCGCGTGCGTTCATTTCCACGCATAAATTAAAAGCAGCAGCAGAGAATGAGGGATTTAAAAATGGAGTCACGGAAATGAAGCATACTACGCACAAGAAGAAGCTTCTTGACAGACCGCACTTCGTTTTCTAAAAGTTGGAATTTGTTGCTTCTAAGTCTTGGACAGTTAAAATCGCAGTGAAAAGAAAACTCACGTAAGTTATGGCAGGTGGTGTGATTCACAGTTCGAATGTATGAATTGTCGTAGATGTGGAAAAGAATTTGTTAAATGATGATGCTTAAAACTGTTATGACTTTTGCTTTAATTGTTAAATGAAAAAAAAATGACAATGAAAATGAAATTGCTTTAATTGTTAATTGAGGATTTAAAATATTTCTAACATTTGGCTTAAATGTAAGAGTATAGAAGATTTATTTTTATAAATAAAATTGTTAAATTATAGTTATTTAACAGCTCGGCAAATGTTATGTTTCAGCAGGGGATCATGGGTTGAAAGAAGACCTTCCTGTCATCCAGTCAGTTGCCTCTAATTGACAGAAGAGGTTTCTCACGACCTATCACGTGCCTTCCACCGATATTATATATATATATATATATGCATATATGCATATAGAGATAGATCTCGCGTGAGTCGAACTGTTGTAATGATAGTTGAACTATTGTTATTTTGATTCTTCCTTTTTTTTAACAAATTAAAAATTATCTTGTCACAAAGCAGATTTCGAAATGTACTTGCGTTATATATATATATATATATATGTATATATTATAAATATTATATATATGGGGCCTGATGGCCGAGTGACTGGCGCTTGGTACCGCAAGTTTCAGGTTCGACTGCCGGGGCCCATGCCTGTTTCTAGTGCTTCGAATCCACCTTCAACAGTATGTCCCGGTCTAATAAGATTGTAGAGCGTTGTGGAGGTAGTGTTACTCGCGTACGTAACATATCTCAAGCTACACGTACCTCCCGGATAATGCTGAATAAATAACGTCGGTGCAGCCCTTGCTTATGGCAATAACTGTAAAACCGATGCAGCCCTTGCTAAATAACTGTCTAATTATTTGCCAGTTGTAGGAGAAAATTTTTTTTTTTAAGACGTAGTCAGATATTTAGATGATATAAAAAACACTATTTTTCCCATCTTCCTATTTTTTGGTTTAAGAAATCTAGATTCTCACAGGGGCTATGGGTAAATTTTTTTTCTCCCCTGAACAGGACGCGATGGGACAAATAACTCCGGGAACCATTGGTTTAAAACATGAATATGAATAATCTTTTAGAAGATTTATTATTCATCGACAGACATGCTCAAGAAAATTCGCAAACAATGTACTACAGCATAAACAAAGCACAATTCCAAGAGAAAAGTCTTGGAAAATAATTTTTCTGTCATTTTTCCATCCACCTGAAACAATTTGAAAGCCTCTTTAGCAAATCAAACACAATCCCCTTCCCCTTCGTTCGTTCATTAAGTACCCATAATCCTCTTGAAACTTTTGTTTGGATTTTTCAAAGGAGTTTCCGATGGACGCGTAAATCCCAGAGCGCTGCAGTTGTCTTCTGTCGCGTGCGTTCATTTCACGCATAAATTAAAGCAAGCAGTAGAGAATGAGGGACTTAAAAATGGAGTCACGGAAATGTAGCATACGCACAAGAAGTTTCTGACGGACGCATTTTCGTTTTCTAAAAGTTGGAATTTGTTGTTTCTAAGTCTTGGAACAGTTAAAATCGCAATGGAAAAGAATAATTTCGTGAGGTATAGCAGGTGGTATGATTCACAGTTAGAATTTGTGAATTGTCGTTGATGAAAAAAATTCTTTAAAGATGAAATTTTCTATGAGAATTGGAGATTTTAAATGTTTCTTCAATTTCTAATATTTAGCTTAGATGTAAGAGAATCATGGAGGGCAGAATATCTTCCTGACATCCAGTCAGATGCTTCTAACTGACAGAAGACGTTTGCTCACAACCAATCACCTGCTTTCCGCCGATTTATATATGTATTTATATATATAGAACTCGCGTGAGTCAAACTGCAGGAGGCATGATTCACAGTTAGAATTTGTGAATTGTCGTTGATGTGAAAATAAATTAGTTAAAGGATAGCGTTGAAGGTGAAATCTGCTGTGAGTATTGGAAGATTTTAAATATTTCTCCAATTTCTAATAGCTAGCTGAAATGTAAGAAATAGTTACGGAAGATTTATTTTTACAGACAGACTTGTTAAATTGCAGTTATTTAACAATGCGGTAAATGTGATATTTCAGCAGTGTATCAAAGGATGGCAGAAGACCTTCCTGTCATCCAGTCAGATGCTTCTAACTGACAGAAGACGTTCATCATGTCCTATCACGTACCTCCTGCTTTCAGTATAACGAGAAATTTTAAAGAATAGCACTATATATATATATATTTATAGATCCTTGTATTATTGATTCTGAAAATAAAATATTCGACATAGGTACTTCTCAGAATCATAGATTATAAAATTACTGAATATACAAACATTTATATATATATGTGGCCTAATGGCCGAATGGTTAGCGGGTTTCAGATTAGAATCCCGGCAGAGCCCCGAATGTTTTTAGAAGATCGGAATCCAGGACGTGATGGGACAAATAATCTTTGGGAACCATTGGTTTTAAAACACGAATAACTTTTTAGAAGATTTATTATTCATCGACCGAAATGCTCTCCAAGACAATTCTCAAACAATGTACTGCAGCATAAACAAAGCCCAATTTTAAGAGAAAAGTCTTGAAAATACTTTTCTGTCATTTTTCCACTACACCTCCTTCAAACAATTGAAAAGCTTCTTAGCAAATCAACCACACTCCCCTGTTTGTTCATCAAGTCCCTAATCCTCTTTAAAACTTTTTGTTTGGATTTTTCAAAGGAGCTTTTTGATGGATGCCTAAATCCCAGAGCGCTGCAGTTGTCTTCTCTCGCGTGCGTTCATTTCCACGCATAAATTAAAAGCAGCAGCAGAGAATGAGGGATTTAAAAATGGAGTCACGGAAATGAAGCACACTACGCACAAGAAGAAGCTTCTGACAGACGCATTTCGTTTTCTAAAAGTTGGAATTTGTTGTTTCTAAGTCTTGGAAACAGTTAAAATCGCAGTGAAAAAGAAAACTCACGTAAGTTATGGCAGGTGGTATAATTCGCAGTTAGAATTTGTGGATTGTCGTAGATGTGGAAAAAAATTTGTTAAATGATAATGTTAAAGATGAATTTTGCTACAAGAATTGGAGAGTTTTAAATATTTCTTCAATTTCTAACATTTAGCTTGAATAATTACGGAAGAATTATTTTTATAAACATATTTGTTAAATTTTATTTTTATAAAAATGATTAAATTATAATTTAACAGCAAGACAAATGTCATGTTTCAGCAAGGGATTATGGGAAGGCAGAAGATCTTCCGTCAAACCAGTCAAATGCCTCTAACTGACAGAAGACATTTCTCATGACCATTACGTGCCTCCTGCTTTCAGTATAACGAGAAATTTTTAAAGAATGACAATATGTATGTAGAATTGATAGATTTTAAATATTTTTCAATTTCTAACATTTAGCTTAAATGTAAGAAATGGTTACGGAAGATTTATTTTTATAAAAAGTTTTGTTAAATTCCAGTTATTTAATAACGCGCAAATGTGATATTTCAGAAGGGGAATATGGGATGGCAGAAAGCTTACCGTCATCCAATCAGATACCTCTAACTGACAGAAGACGTCTCAACACGACCGATTACGTGCCTCCTGATTACACTATAACGAGAATTTTAAAGGTGCTATATATATATATATATATATGTATGTGTGTGTGGGATTTGGTGGTGTCGTGATCACCAGATAGCGACACTTTTGTCATTGACAGAGCTATTTACAACGTGGGGGTGTATTGAACTTTGAACTCTGACCCCACGAGAAGGGGGGAGAGGGCCCCGTAGATGAGAGAAGAAACCCCGCAGATGGGGGAAGAGAACGCTAGCTGGAGAAGAACGTGGATGGGACGCTGCGTCAAGCAGCGAGAGAATGGACGGCAGCTGTCCCTTTAATTAATTGTTAATGTAAATATCATAAGAATAAATGGCTTCATTTAAAGTAACGTCCTTTTACTGCGTGTTTTGCACGTCAAACACCTCTAGACACCCGTTGCAAAAGTACAGCCACTGGTAGAGAAAACTGTAGGTCTAACAAAACTGTAGGTTCGGCATGCATGTTCGATGCATCAGTTGAAACCGGTGTAAACACATAAATTGGGGGGTTTCGGCTGGATACGTCTTTGTAATCGTCTGTAAAAACACTACATATATATACATATACATATATATATATATGTGTGTATGTGAAGACCATGGTATATTAGACTTCATGCACACGACACCCTTTTCTACTTGATGGCAGCAGCATCCAACTAACAACTAGATACGATAACTAGATGGCGCTTGAGTTCCTAGCAGAAGCGCGAAACTCCCGTTACCTGAGAGTAGAGTTAAAGGTGTGGTGAACGAGAAGCAAAGCTTCAGCTTTAATTAAGACATCAATAGATGTCTGCATTTATTTGAGTCTTATCTATATTTATCTGACATCTGTACTTATTGATATGTTAATGTTTATTGTGTTGCTTTGTATGTGTATGTATCTTAATTATTAATATCTTAATTAAATAATATTTTGTAATTGTACCTGAATATTCGACCTCTATGATGCGACTCCTCTCCACATTTATGTATATATTTATTCTCAATCAGACATTAACAAAGCAATCATAAATGTCAACACATTGGGGAAAATATTTTGGATTATTAGAAAAGTATAATTGTGTTAGTATACATAATACTATAAAGCAAGGTTAAAATAAAATAAAACAGCATATTTACGCACATGTAATTGTTAATTAACATTGTTTTTAAATAACACACAATTTAACTTTGCTTCAGCATAAAAACATCTTACTCAAACTGAGACAATACCTATTAATTTTGAAAATGTTTTTGAATTGAGTAGTGTGAAAAAAATATCACAAAGTAAATGAAACATATATAAATGGCATTGCAAAAAATAAATATAAATAAGTGGTGGTACTAATTGCTCGGGGAATCGTCTAGGAATCCCGCCACCGCATTCACCTGTTCATCTGAGTTCAGAGACATAAATAATCGGAAAGAAACTGCTTGTCACATGAGTAATTAACGTTCTATAGGACGAAATCGTCCAGTAATATTGCATAGTGTCCCGGCCAGGCCGAGGAACATAGAGAGGACAAAGCAATATCGGAAGCATCTTGCTCCAAGCCGCATTTGCACCGTCGCCCAGTCACCACGGAGAGCTTTTACCTTTTTGTTGTTCATGTATCCCATTAAAAATCAACTGGTTTTGCTTGTTGTCAAATCATGAAATACTTTTTAACGAATTTCATATTTTGAATAGCATTATGGAGCTTGCAACGCAATGTTAATAGCCACTCGTAATCGTGCTACTCCTACGCACTGCAAGAGTGGCGTTTCGGAGAAATGGTCAATAGGCCTCGAGACTCTCACCCGAGAGAAAGTACACAGCGCAACCTGTCAGCAAAAACGCTTAGCTATTGGCGTCCTCCATCTGAGAGGAAAGCATATATCCAGCTTACTAGCTGGCCCACAGACCCTGATGGCTTACTTCCTGCGTGCCCACTGGTAGGCATCGGGCCTCGGCCTACAAGCTCCCACGAATCTATAATATGTGTCTTTAAATGTTAAATAGTATATGTCTCCTACAATCATGTGTGGTGCTTTGTCGTGTCACAAGCCGCTAATCCAACCGTGCTACACCCATCGCCACCACTGGTAAGAGCGTCCTCCTGCGGCGTGTGTTCAGGAGAAATGGCCAGCGGTCGGCCCCGAGACTCCTCACCTGAGAGGAAATACAGTGTACCTGAACTCCGCCTGAGGGAACGTTGTTTGAGAATCCAATCCCACATGAGCTGGCTAGCAACAAAACATCCTGGCATTGAAGATCTGAAAAATCCCATGAGATCCAACGAGGAAGACATTTCTCGCAATCCTTCGTAATCCGAGCTCTGGGCCTCTACCAGGCGCTTTGAGCCTATAATTCCATCATCCGGTCTCTTGAAAAGCGCTGAAGAGTGTAAGGTCCGTAATTCGTCCGCCGCGTGTGGTGTGCCTGGCGCATAATAAAACTTGAGTCTCCAACCTGTGTCTCAAGATCCTCAACCCAACCACAAAGTTACAACTAAGGTTTGAACCCACACAACACTGGTATATCTATCTCATATATCCAGTAAACTGAGGAGTATGTGTGTGTCCAGAATAACCTGGGTCATAACCACTGAAAAATGTCCTGTTAACTGGAAATATTGATCTGATGCCTGGAGAAAACTTCAAAAAAAAAAATATATTCCCCACCTATTAATGAATTTCTTTAACTAAAAAAACAAAAAAAATACTCCACTACATTGAAATCTTCTCTGCGCCATCTGGGTATGTGATCATTTAGCCTATAGCCTTTTTCATATCTGCCTTCAGAAATACTTTCTGCCTAGGAAGAAAACATTGAGAGAGTAATATACCTAATTGTACAGACCTTTAAATCAACTTTTATCTTTAGTAAAACTTTCTTCCATCATCTTTTACTAGTTCTTATTAATCCTTTCCCAAAAGTAGTACCCACATCTTAAACCTAAATTTCCTATTTTTAATCGTACTAATCATAGCAGGCCAATCAAAACACCTGATCCAATAATATTAATTGCTTGATGGAAGGAGTAAAGCAGGTCCATCCAATAATAAAAACAAATAAGCCTAAAAACGTCCTTGGAAAATCAAATAGTAAACTTAAAGTCTAAGGAGACTGTGCAGCTTTTTTCTTAATATGCTTCTATATTTATTTATATCTTCTTTTAAATAATCCAATACAAAAGGTACTATTCTTACACAAGTTACTAACTTTCTCTCTTGATCCATAAAATAATATGTCATTGTTCATAATAATTTTTCTTGCAATCTATAAGAAACTAATTGCAAATTTGTCTAACATTTTCCAGTTATAGTTTACTGAAAGTAAAAATGTTCTTAGTCCCACGACAGAAAAAACAACACTGGTACATAATTGTAAAGTTATATGTTTAA